>SCLD01124341.1:0-25782 GCA_004367895.1 Oikopleura longicauda
AGTGCCTAAGGCTATGATCATCATTAAGTCAGATCATCATCTTTGCTGAACTTGAGAGACATTTCTTAAAAGAGAAAATTCGGCGAAAATTGGCCTTACATGAAATTTTTATTCTTATTATTATTTTTTGATTTTTCAAAAGGACTGTTGATTGAGAGAACGCTCTAGAAATGATTCTAGAAAGTGAAAATCAGCCTTTTAAGTTTCATCATTTGAATGCAAAGATAGAAGTCTAGCATTATGTCAAAATCCCGATTGCTCGACATCTCAGGGAAAACTTTTTTGCCCGGAAACATGCAAGGAATGTATTGAAAAAAATAATAAGTAGGGCAATTTGCTTACTGCATACGTGAAATTATATCATTATAAAATAATGTATAGACTTTACTGTGGACATAATGTAATTATTTTTAATGCCACTATTTTATAATATAATGTTATCAATATATAGTCTGCTTAGAATTCTAACATTAAATTTTGATATAACGTTATTTTGCATGAATGATTCGGCTCATGCAAATATTCAATGCAAACATGTCAATACATAAAAAAGTTATGTGAAAAAGTGAGCATGTTAGCTAACGGATGTCGAGATAGTGGCCAATTTTGCAGTGTTATGGATTGCTCACAAAGCTCGACCAAAATTGTTTGCGCTAAATCATGCGGGTAACATACTTAATATCTGCAAGATCAGTATTGATGACGGTTGTTAACAACCAACGTTATGTGATATGATAGCAATAGATCCTTAATAAAAAATGATATGTTTAGCGTATGCGAGGCTGCCTTTTCAAATGCAAGTCCCACCATGGCCTCTCTACAACCAGTAACCACAACAAGAGCTACTTATGTTAATCGTTATTCGTGTGTAGATCAGAGTCCATTATGTCAACCATCACTTTGCTCAAAATGGTCTTCTGCTCAGACACAATGTAGAAAAACATGTCATCCAGACTGTAAGGTTTACACAACAAAAGCTAAACCGATCAGAACTACGAGGCCTCCCCGAGTAAAAACTACCCGACCTCCAAAAATTGCTAAGCCGGGTTTCTGCATTCATGAAAGAGCCAATCAAATCGTGTTTCTAAAATTAAGAAAATGTGCTAAAATTATGAGTTTGGAAACCTGCCTAAGGGAATAGTAGAACAATCTCCATGTCAAGATAATCAAATGTATAAATCCTATTGTTCAAAAGGAATTCTCGATTGTAAATCACTCGTTGGTCAGATGTATTGCATGCGTAGCTGTGGAAAATGCGCTCACATTGATCAAATGTTTGTCTGTAAAGATGAGCGACCAGAGTTTTGTGGAATGATAAATTGTGCGAATCCTTTAGGAACTCAGTTTTAAATAATATTTCGGCCGCTCGCAATCGTTTTGTCTTAATGAATTATGAGTTAAACTAAAGGTCAAAAATTGAAAAAAAATTTTTTCGAAAATTGAATTAGCAAAATCAAAAATCCGTTCACGGCAAAGGTGAAAATTCCAATTTACGAAAAAAACTTAAATTTCCAATCAGTGAATTTCTCAGAAAAATCAACTTTCATCGAAGGCAACTCGACTTAATTATCACTCGACTAATATTCGACCTCATTTGTAAAAATACACTGAAAAACTGAAAAAGCAAATATGTATTGTGCAAAAACTTGCAATAGTTGTCTGAAGCCGAGTGATTTGAGAAAACAACAAATGAGACAAACCACGACCAAGCGGACAATAACAACAAGGAAACCAACAACACCAAAAACAACAAAACTTCCACAATGGTTTAATCGTCACATGAAAAAGAAAGAAAAAGAAAAATCAAAAACTACTAAAAAAGTAACCACGACGAAACGTCCAGTGACAATAAAGCCAGTCACACAGTCACCAAAAACTACGAAAGCAGTTCCAATGTGTTCTGACAATCCAGAGTATGCAGAATACTGCAAAGGTTTGAATGTAACTACCATATCACATAAAAAGAGTCTCAAAATGACGTTTTATTTAGCTCCGGATGTCGACTGTTCAATAACACTGATCGCAAATGTTTGTAAGATGACGTGTGGAGTCTGTTCTGGTTCGAAGTCGGGCCCGTTGAAGACAACTAAACAACCAACCACACTGAAACCGCATGTTCCTGAACGCACGAAATGCACAAGAGATGAAATAGGCAGATTGGGATGTGATCAAGAATGTTTGATTGTGGACGAGAAGCCTCAGGTTGGTTTTTGAGCTCTTATTGGACGCAATCCCGTAAAACCCTTTCAGTGTATTTGCTGGAATGGTTTTGAACGCAAAAACAACGAATGTATCATAATTGATATGTGCTCAACAATGAACTGTTCTTCTGGAGAGGTCTGTACTATGATAAATGGACCTCGATGTGTCGATGACAGTTTTGAATGTGAAGGATTGTTAGAATTTTAGGCTTAAATGTTTAGCACTTAACGATAGACATAGACTCCAAGACAAATTTAATATCAAAAGCAGTGAATCGTAGAAGCTTTATCTTTGCGTAATTTGAATAATTTCGAGTTGAATAATTATCAGACTTCAACAAAATTGAATCAATATCATGGCTTTTACCGTTTTTCGCCGATACAAAAACTTATATTAAGCCCTATATGGCCCTATCGACATTTAAAATCACGGATAAGGGGCTTCACGGATGTAAAATTTGAAAAATAAGGGGCTTCACGGATGTAAAATTTGAAAAAGATTTAAAAGTGAGTTTGGAAAAAAGAGTCTACGGTAATTTTTTGGCCCATTTTGAATAACGGTCTGGAGCAAATGTTCTGGAACGCATAGCTTGAACGGGATTACGCAGTGTTTACAATATTTGAACATTATTGTAACTCTTGAACAACCTTGATGAGGTAATAATTTCTCAGTATGTGCATAATTCAGATTCATATTCGATTATTTTGACGAGTTTTGATGTAATTCGACTGCTAGATGTGAAACCCTCGTTCCGATAGAAAAAAAGTGAATATGTACTGTATCAAATTGATACTATCAATGATACAGTATATATTGATGATACAGTATATATTGATGATACAGTGATATATTGATGATACAGTATCATCAATGGAGTGTTCAAAAGCGTGTATATTTAAATCGTTGACAATTTCTCTACACAATTAGATAATCAAAAATCGCATAAGGTTTGCGTAAGACATATAGAAAAGCTTCACGGTATTTCTTCACGCTAAAGATCTTTTAAGATTATAAGTAAGAATAAAATTCTAAAAGCATAGAGAGATGGATTACATCACAAAAATTTCAATTCCACATGCTGCTATGAGGTGTCGAAAAATCAAGCAAAATGCAGTTTGTCAAAAGAAAGAGTTCAAACACTTCACGTAACTATCGAAAACTCAATTGGAGGTGCATGTTATGGAACAAAGATAGGCCCGAGGGCAATCATAGCAATTTTCGATTGTGTCAATAATTTAGGACGGTTTAGTTCGGAAACAAAATAACAACATACATAACTGTGATGTTGGTGGCAAAATAGCAGAGACATCGAAGACAGCCTTCGAAACTACAGGTCGATCCTAATCTGCAATTGTAACCGTTACGTTTGAACAATGCGTCAAAAAGCAGTTTTTTTGTATTCAAAACCTTTAAAGGAAGCAACAATCTTAAAGCGAAAATAATCCAGACGGCTGCGCCAAGAGAGTTGAAGACATCACATGATGCAAAAGTAAGCCAAGTGATGCATAAAAAGAAGCCAAATGCAATTAGCACACGGGACCGAATGTGTCAGGAATGTTTTCAAATTGATTTCTGACTCTCGGCTTCACAACCAGTCAGCATAACGTATGCTGCATAACTTATGCAGCATAAGTCTGAAAACTTTATCAGTGTTGGATATGGCTCTCTTCGCAGTGCGTCTTTTGCAAAGATAGCAACTTTGAATGCGATTGAAATTTCAAAATGTCAAGACGAGAATCCTAATAGTTTTTGCATCAAAAGCCACGAAAAAAGATTGCGCGATTTGGATTTGGGAAGTTCAGGTGGGTTTCAATGACATTTATAGTTTGAAAAATCACGGGCATATCATATGCCGCATATGCGTCCGATTTTTCTCTAAATTTTTCTCTTTTATTTGAAATTCCTTTTAAGTATTTTGTTCCGTTTGTAAGAGTTGTTCGTTCTTTTTTGCTGGAATTATTACGGAGCACATTGACGATGAAGCATTTGCGAGAATAACACGCTTTGACGCAATCGAATCAGGAAAGTTTTTGGAATGAACAAATATTAATAATATAATATAATATATTTTAATTTGCTTCTTTAATACTTTAATTTGTTACTGTAATATTATTTAATTTGACGCTTTTATAATTTATGATTTTCACCTAGAGTGAATTCCGAGACAAAAAAGTTTTTTCCAAACTTTTTGAACCATCTGAGTTTCATTTAATGAATCACGTGACGGAAAAACTGATACTTTAAGGTTCAGCGACTTACCCCAGAAACACTTACAAACTCTGGGTATATTTGAGAAATCGATATCTTCTCGGAATTCGCTCTATTTTCAGCACAAAATGTTAATCAGAAATATTTGAACAGTAATTTGGACAGCTTTATATTATTTATAAAAATCATAGATCATAAACATGAGTAGAAAACTTAAGTTCGTACATTCCAAGTATACTGTATACATTTTAAGCTAACCGTGCCCGGATATTGTCTCAGATTTTTGATCAATATCACAGTTTTTGTAATAAAACTTCAATTTGAGAAGCAAATTTACGACAAAGATTAAAAATCAAATTGATTCGTCGAAAACTTAGCTCTTAGAATTCTTATGTCACTGTCCACTTTGCTAAATACAGTGGGTCAATAAACGACACAGTTAATATACCGTTTATCTTGAATATCATATACGCAATATCTTGAAAACAACTTAATTCGTATGTTCTGATTCTACTGCCCATATATCCCTCCAAACAAATTCCCATTTTCAAAAAATACAAAGACTTAAATCGTGCGACTGGAAGAAAGAATGTTGAAATGGAAGAAAGTTGCTATGCATATCCAACACAAACCGTCACCACCATAACAACAACCACACCACTTTCAACCACTGCAAGGACAACTGCCTCAGCTGATTGTTGTCCCATGCTGGAACTGGTCTTTCGACAAGACAAAACGATGTTCTTGAAACAAGCAAATACTTTCAATAATCATAGCGTTTATCTTAATATAGAATCGGGACAGTTTTTATGGTATTCGAAATATAAATCAGATTGGATATGGATTGTGAGCCCACAAGTAGGATCAACAAACACTGCAATGTACATTGGAAATGAAGCAGTTGCATGCCCAAGTGATGTTTCCGAAAAGAAATGGTTCTATTGGGCGAATCAAAAATTCAATCCGGGTAATATCATTTTGAAATGTGCAACAGACTCAAAGGGAGGTTTATTAAATGATACCAACGGTCGCATCCGACTCTGAGGCTCAGACTCTTAGCCCCGATCCGAAAATTGAAATTTAGAAAAATGGATGGGGTTTTCGAGGTTTGCTCATAAAAGTTAAAGGATCGAGTGGTATCAATAAGAAACTCCATCTAGGATTCAAAATGGTTGGAATGGACAGAATGGTCACCTTGTTCGTTCAAAAAATGTGACGGAAAAGAAATGAGAACTCGAACTCGATATTGTCGAAACCCTACAGACGACGGACAATGTACTGGCGAATCATTTCAAAAATCTATTTGCCCAGTAAATGAGTGCGTTCAGCTAAGGCGGGGTTTAAAAATATTTTTTAAATACGATGCTCTGATTGGCTGAGCGGGAAACCAATAATTTAAAAACCTTTCCAAGAAATATGTGCTGTCAGAAAGTAAATGCCAATTTGCCAATTCACAATTCCACCATTGATTTTACTATTGATCAGATTCTTTTTGGCAAACCAGTTTTTCGACATGTGAACTATCACGATATTTTTCTCTATCAATCAAAGAACGATAGTGATTGGATCATTGGAAAAGGATTGCTTCAAAATTCAATTTTGTATTTTGGTAAATCGAAATCTGGTTTGGCTCAGGCTGGTTTTCAAATTGAGCTCTAATTAGATTTAGCTCCCGGCGCTCCGTTTTGATTAGATGATAAAGTGAACTAGTTGACACCACCTTGAAAACCATTCAAGAATTGTCCAACGAGTCACGATATAATCTGGTGGAGAAATGGAATAGAAAAACCACTTACTGGGCACGACAAAATCTTTTGCTCAAATCGCTGGGCATCATGGTCAGAATGGAGTTCTTGTCTTACCGCGTGTCAAACTGGAATGCAAAAATCTTTTAGAATCCGACGATGTGAAGAAGTTGAAAATCAAAGGTTTGGTTTTTGCTGATTTATCATTGGCTGACATCTAGGATAAAATTGTATTGGCCGAGTTGCTAGCGATTTAAATTATAAAAATCATTGAAAAAACCTTTCAAAGTGGAAATAATATTGAATCATGTCCAGATGAAAGATCAGAAGAGAAGTCCTGTGAATGTGCTAATTTAGAAAAAGTTATTCGAGAAGACCAAAGATGTTGTAGGATCGTTCAAGCATCGAGGTCTGACTGTGAAGCCAAATTATATTTATCTCGATGAATTTCATGTTTTAGTGTGTATGAAGCTTAGAGAAAACAAAATCGGTTGAATGATCATATTATGTTATTAGTAGAAATTATTTAGACTTTAAAGTTAAATAGACGGTTCTACTGTAGTACATCCACATCTTTGATCAAATATGTCATCGTATGTGACATAACAGTCATTGGATCACGCCTCAGCGTGTTTTATGGAAAATTATTCAAGATTTCAATTTCGCATAGATTCTGACGTCACTATCAAACCTGGTTGAGTGACGTCATCTGATATGACGTCAGTCAATGACGTCACTTGATAAAGGTATCCGTATCAAAAGCGAACGACTCCGAAAACCCCGGGGTTTGATCCAGCGTGTTTTGTGGAAGATATTTCCACAAGAATTTTGACTCCATTTTAGGCATTTCAATGTTTGAGTCAGGCGGTTTTGTGGAACATTTTTCCAGAAATCTTTTTTTTTTTGGAAAAAGTTGGACTCTAACCCTATAGTTGCGGAAAAAATTTTCCACAATTTGGCAAAACAAGTTAAAAAAATTACCATAGGCTATGGATTAGTTTTTCATCGTGTTTTAGCTTTGTTGATAAAAATGTTAACCGATTCACGGGATTGTGAACGGATAGTTGTTTCGTAATGAATTATAAAACTGGGCTTATTTCAAAACTTGGCTGTTTGCAAAAACGACAAAAGTGCATTTGATTTTATCTATGGTGATTCCGATTTCAACGGAAGCTTATTACAAATCGAATGATGGTTACTTTATATCATGGAGTCAGGAACTTTTCTCTTGGCGAGTCACATACAAAGGCAAAGGGGAACAACACTATCATTCATTTAATATTGGCCATATAACATGGCTCATATAAGGATATGATATGGACCATATAATATGAATCACACCGCACAAAAACTATATTTGAGGCATGAACTATATTTGAGAAATAGCTGCATAATGGCTATAAAGGGAATTAATATCAGGACTTGCTCACATAAGAGAGAAAGAGGAGGAGAACTCTCCGAATATACAATATAGAGGGTGCCATTCAGCTAATCATGATATTAATGAACTTTATAGTCATTATAATTATGACAACCCTTCAAAAGACATGAAAACGAACGAAAGTCTCTTGCGAATTCACAATGACAAAGACTGTTTTCTCGAGAAGAATCAAACTCAAAGAAAACGTAAATCTGTTGATTTTATTTCAAAGACGAATTTCGACAAATGGAAAATCTACGAACCTAAAAAACTTAATTGGGTCACATCTTCAAAGAAGATTGTTATCCGTTGCCGATGATTTACTTTAATTTGAATTGAAGCCTTTTCTGAAAACAAACCTCAAGATCAATTTAATAAAAGTCTTTATTTTAATCACTTTTAAAACTGAAATGAGCTTAAAAAGATTGATTTGATTCAAAACCAAGTTTGTGATCTGAGGCCTCATCGGCTCGATCGCATTGTTTCTCGAGCAGTTTTTCGAATCCAGGTTGCAAAGGCTCTTACGTCAGCATATATTCCAGGCTTGTTTGGCTTTCCACAACCCTCTCCCCAACTAACTACGCCATATAGTTTCCATGTACTTCCGTGACGGCACATAAAAGGACCTCCCGAATCTCCAGTACATGAATCTTGAACTCCCTCTTCCCAACCAGCACAAAATTCAACATTGTAATCAAGTTTTGCAAATAACCAACTGTCGCATATTGATGTCGGAAGTTTTGGAATGATTGTATATCGGAGCTGAACAACTATAATGTAACATATCTAACGGAATAAAATATCATATTCTGCTCACAAAGTGGAGAAAGAAGAGAACGTAATAAGCTCTCTCATAATAAGCAAATTATATTATATAAAGGGCGCCATTTCAGAGAATACATGATATTCTGAATACAGAGAATGTATGATATTTTATTCCTTTAAAGCCGGTATATACTTACAAAACGAGAAACTGAAGCAGTCTCAGTTGCTCCCCATCCAGCAACCATGCACATGTTTCCATTTTCAAATTTTTCATCTCCCTTAGGAAGACATATTGGGCGCATCGTTTGAGTCCACTTTGAAAAGTTTTCAAATTAAAAATTGTTCCCTGTAAAGCTAGCCACTAGCGTAGATAGCGACATCTACTGATCAGAAAACACTCCTCGGTTATAGTTTCAATTTGAATTAAAGCAATATCGAATTCATTTCTACCTGGCATATATTGAGGATGATTTATTATTTTTTTAACCTTCAAGTTCTTTGCTGTGCTCTCTGTGCCACTATATGAAAATGTTCCAGCTGTTATATTCACAGACGATGGCGTCTTTTACAAATAAACATATTTTTTACTATTGATAGTGATATATCCTAAGCAATATCTTGCGATTATAAACAATATGTTGATGTGTTTTCATTCCTGACCATATGCGCAGTGAGCAGCTGTTACAACAAAGTTGGGCCCAATGATTGATCCGCCGCATCGGGCCAGACTATCTGTCGGGTCACCAAATACAAATGTTACTATCCAGGGAATTGTTCCTGCCGTCGCTTGCTCTCCACCATAAATTCTTTTATTACGGTTTAGTCCTCTTTCTGTGTAAAGATAGTTGTATGGTGATTCCAAGTCGGTTGCTTGTTTCATTATGTTTCTAGGAACTGCCAATGCTGGAATACCACACGCAACATTTTGTCTCTTTTGTAAGGAATTTCACGGGCTCTGAATAGTTCGAGATCCTGGCGGTCAGTCCAGCTTTTCCCGTTTATCTGCCAGATTCTGATCTGTGAATCCATGCCTTTGGTCTGGTCGTTGGTCGACTTGTTGATTTTATCGGTATATGAACCGACATGGGCCGGACATTTTGTTGCATTTGATTATTTTCTTGGGAATATGTGGATTGTGATTCAGTGGAAGTATAGCCAGTTTCCAAAGACATGTGTGTTGGCGCTTGAGTCGGTCTTATTTGATGATCTGGTTGAACTCCAGAACAGAATGGAATATCGCAGTACGCCTGAAAATAATTTTGTCTGGAAATAAAAATATTTTCTATAAGCAAATCAACGAGGCCGATGAAACCAATTTCCGGGGTAAAGTTGTGAAGTTATTCTTTAGACTCGTTATGATGTTACCTTTCCCCAGGATTTCGAAACAGCATAGCACCAAGGGCCACTGGGATCATTATCCGGATTTCGACAAAAGTTATGGTCTCTATCATTTTCCGGTGGCAAAACATCATTTGGCCCGGTCCGTGTTGGATAATTCATATCCCATCGCTGACATACATATCCAATCTGAAGAGTTAAATTTTCACTTTGACCTTGGTGCCCCCTATATATATAAAATCTTATACGTACACTTGTAACCGAAGCTTTACCCTGATAACTAGCGCCGATAGGATCTGATAAACACCCGACTGGACAATCATTATATTTCTTAGTTCGTTCAATGGCGCATCTTTCTTTTTTAGTTTCTTGATGGTAAAATGGCTGCCAAACGTCAACCTCAAAATCGATCGAAAAATAGTAAAGTTAATTGAGTAATCATGGTAGTTCACCATCAATTTTTGTGTCGGACCTTAAATCATTTGATATTCCAAATGATCTATCGACTTTTCCTTAACATAGCACCAAGGTCCTCCGCCATCTTTATTCGGATTTCGGCATTTATTATGGGTTGGAGTGGAAAACTTTTGAAATCGCGTAAAAAGTGAACTCTCTTCAACTTCATTCCAGTTCAGGCATGGCTTGCCAGTTTCGGAAACTGATTGATCGCCTTTACAAGAGTTTATTTGTGTTGATAATGAATGGTGTTGGACCACACTGTTGGTGACGAAATATAAATATAAATTGTCACCAATATATGTATTCGTTATTTCGTGATATTTTTCATGAAAACCTGTTCAGAAGGTGAATTAAGCAAAATAATCAGTTTTAAACCCTCTTTCCCTTTATAATAAGCAGATTCGGTCGAGCATGCTGTTTGTTTTCGTCTTTTATTTTGAAAATTTTGACACTTTGGGATATCGCAATACCCATATCTTTGATGTTCTTTCACCGTGAAACTGTTGGTATAACACCATGGGCCAATGGGATCATTGTCTGCGCAGGATTTTCATATTATTTCTATGAGTTCTAAGCTTTCTTATAACTATTAAGCATTCTCACTGAGACTTGCTTTAACGAAAAACTGAACAAACTAAATACGACTTGGTCGTACTGAGTACGACCGAACAAAAATGTGAAAACCCCTTCTGGATTCCGACAGTAGTTTGAATAAAGAGCGTCTTTTGGATAATGTGCAACAGTATTTGGAAAATCTCTGTCCCAACTTTGACAAGGGACGCCACCAACTTGCTTTGATATTGTCCCCGTATACGGACTGTCCGGACTCCAACAAAAAAAGTAAACAAACAGATATTACATTTTGGCAAAAAAGTTTATTGACTGGAAAATTTGGTATAGGGGGTGAGGCCCGTGAGTGATTAGAGGCTTTTATTCAGAGTTCCTCGTGACTTAATCGACCCCAACGAGTAGTTTGATAGTCAATTAATAATTCATATTTTTCCAAAATTTCTTCTAGATCAAGGTTCCCATCTTCATTCTTGTCAGCTTCATGAAGAAGATGTTTGAATTCGGCTTCAGCAGGATCGAAATCAGAAGGAATCAACCAGTCGACAATTTCGGGATATTCCAGATTTCCACTTCTGTCCAAATCATAACTGATAAATGTTTCAAGTTCATCTGTGACATTTACATCGGGATCGATCCTAAATGATTGTTCAGCAAAAAGGCAAAGATGGACATATGGGCAGGGTCAACCGAACAAGCGTGTTCGCTCAAACGGTGCGAACATCAGTTTTTTCAAAACAAAGAACAGTGCGAAGAGTTCTAATTGTGCGAACAACGAACTGTGCGAACGGTTCATATTTGTTATTCATCGATCACGGCGAACAGTGCAAACAGGTGCCATATGGGTGTTCAGCGGACCGGTTCAATATTCTCTCCGATGCATTCAATCATTATAATAATACCTTTTCAGTTCATCAATAAATTCTTGTTTTGATATAACTCCATCAGAATCCTTGTCAAACACTCTTAAATCGATTTGGTTAAATTCGACATGGTAAACTTACCGAATATTATTTGCAACATGAATAACATGAGTATGATCGTAATAATGTGGATACAAAAATCCTTTGAACTCGTCCAGTGACAATTTATCATCACTATTAATATCGCAAATGTTGAAGTTTTGCATCTCAGTTTTTATATCAACTGTATTTCCAACTTCTGATGGACTTGAACTTGTTTTCAAACATATGCTCACTGGGTAGCGCTAGATCTCTATATTGCCTTATTTTTCATTTAAGATCTGCACCAATTTGAGGTTTTATTTGAAAATGTTCCTTATTTCAGTGGCCATTGTGAATTCTTTTCTTTGTAGAAATCCATCAGAATTCGTATCATAGTCTTTGAAGACTTTTCTAGCATCCTCATCAATATGATCATGTTCAATCTTTTGAATCCACGTGACTGATTCATCTTCATCAATGAATCCTGGTAAGCATTATTTTTAATAATCTACTGAACGGTTCAGTCTGAACCCCTGGGGAACAGAAATATTTTATGAGAAGGTAGTGAAGGAAGAAAAGGCGTGGCTGGTGAAGAAAAGTCTCACCAAAAATTCTCACCAAAAAATCTCTTTATGCCATAGAAGTATAACGGTTCCTGATTTATCGATATCAATTTTGTGGAAAAGTTTTGTCATGAACTCTTTTGCCTCATCATTCTGCATATCTTTCAACTGTTTCTTTTCAATGATTCCATTAATATTATCATTTTGGAGGCCAAAGATTTGATTCAAAGATTTCAATAGTACAAAATATTTCATTTTCTCTTTTATTTGTATATTTATTTTGAGATTTTATTTTTATCACCTCAAAGAAAAGGCTACTAACTTGTTCCTATTGGCTCAACAAAAACCACGGCTATCCACTCACCAGGGTTTTTGCGTCGGTCATTTCACATTTCAAACAAATGACAAAGTAGCAAATGACTTTGAAGTTTAAGGGTGTTACGCCCAATTTTTTTACTTTCTCCGAATCGACTGGAATTTTGGTTCTAGGATAATTAGAGTTTTCAAAAATTAGTTAGGTAAAAATACGGTTAAGACTTTTTTCTAAGGCACAATACACGTATGGGCAAAAAGATTTGACAATTAACATATAAAAACATAATTGTTTTGATTTACCGGGCGTAAGTTACGCCGCGTAACACTCTTCATGGGACTCAATATAAGAGTATGGGCGTCAGAAGTGTTACTACTATAAATATTATAACTTATTTTTACAAAATATTAAAATAGATTAACATAAATTATGTTCTTGTGGCTGTTTATAACAGTTTGCGAGAGTTACATTCAAACATTCCAAACAAATGGTTCAAACAGTTCGGATTTGTGACTCCGACGAATTAAAATAATAAAAATGAAATGCATGCTAACGAAATGCATTTAAAATTGAAGCAATCGGAATAAAATTAGTCCAGCACCTATAAATAAGCTCGAGATCGGAGAAATGAACAAATAAAAATGAAAATCGTCGCAATTTTATCAGCATTGGTCACAGTCAACGGTCAAGATTATGGATATGATCTAGCCAAACGAGGTGGTGACGCAAGATTTGCCACTGGTGTGATGGGCGCGGGCTTCAACAGAATCAGTAAGTTAATAACTTACAATTTTTCATCATTTCGGAATATAATAACGTGATATACCCTGGTAGACATCTATTTCTTCGTAGATGAAATCCTAATCTTCTCTATTGTTCACATTCAAAATAGGCGTGGGAGATGTCCACCACTGGTATGTTTGAGGGTTTGGCAATATCTGTCACCGACATCAAATTGTATGCATCTGTCAAAATAATAAGCTAAATCGAACTATTTAGATAATCATTTGTATGGAATGGGTGATTCCCGAAGTTCTTTTCGACGAGCTTCAATGTTTGGCAAGTAATTTATCAATGAAAAATTATGTTGAATCTTGCAGAAATTCTTTTTAATAAATTCATTTTCATCGAAAGTTTTCTCATTCCAACATTATATGGTACACAGCAATTAGATATCCGTTTTGAAATTTAATCGCGCATGTTTTGTCAAAATTTCAAAATTTAGTACACCGGAAATGAACCGGAAATTCAAAATTTTGGTGATGTGGATACGTTTTTAGTTCCCCGAAAAATTCGTTCTATGATGCGAGATTTAGCCTAAATCATTTACGGTTAACCATGCAAAAATGTTAATTTGAAGAAATTCGTACTTAATTGACCCAAATACTAGAGGAACAAATATCCATTTGAAATGATTTTCTTACTTTTTGGACCGGAAAAATAATTCTTAAAGGTATAACGATCATAAAATCCCATTTTTCACGTGATTCTCACGTGACAGACTATTGAAACACGGCTGAATTATGGCTTAAAAGATGTAGAATGAGCTCGTAGGACATTTTGGTAGCCAGATTCGGAATCGGGAGACGAAACTGCATGAGAAAAAATTTACGGATTAGTGACGAGAAATTTTGCCCGAAATAGTTGACAGCCTATATAAACGGTATATAAATTATATTTTATATATCAAAAATATTTCCACGAATCTTGAACAAGTGAACTGCATGTTTGAACTCATTCATTGCAATTTCTTTGGCCTAAGCCTAAGCTTACTTCTATAAAATGACTTAAGTGTAGGGTGTACTAAAGGTTATATTAATAAAAAGGTGTAAAGTTTACACTGTAACTATGCCAAATTTGTAAAACTTTTGGAAAAACGACTATAAAAAGAACTTATGTCTCGAAATGGTTTACACCCTACTTTGGTCTCTTTAGAATGGATTAACCACACTTTTAAAATAATATTATGGTGTCGGGATCTTGATAACTGAACTTCAGAGTTTCCAACATGGTTTAAATTAAATAAGTAATAACTATAAATAAATAAAGGTGACTGAGCCATCGTGGTTCAGATATGTTTCAATGTTGTTATTTGATTATTTGAACTCTGATTCTAACCTTCACGTTTTGCTATCATGATTAACATGTGAAGCGGTCAAATATGATGCGAAAATGGTGATTACAAGATTTAAAAATATAGAAGCTGATTTGAATTAAGACATTTTCGCTGATGTTTTCGATTGTGGGTTTATAAATTCATTCTAATTTAACCTGGCAAATCTTTTGGTTTCACGTGGTTTAGCCTGGTTTAAAATCTAAATGACGGAGAAGTCATTTCAGAAGTGTCACGTGCTAGAAGACTTAAATTGTATTTGAGAAAGCAAAGTTCACTTATCACAAACCGCCAACGGCAGTTTGAACATGAAACTTTTACCATATTCAGACATTGATGAATCTTCTTTTTTTACGAAATGGCATATTTCACTAAAATAAATTTCTTCTAAAATAACCCTTGATCAAACGATTGAAACTTAGAAAAGTGTCTCGAGCAATAAGAGATGTTGCTAACATCATGTTAGCAATACATTTCTGAAAGCTTTCATAGTTTATGATGTGCAACCTTACTTGTGAAAATTGCTTTGGCGCAGATCTACTATCGGGTAAGTTTCAAAAATTGGATTCGAAAAACGATTTAAAACAATTTGACTCTAATTTGAAGATATGCCTTGAAAATGTTTTACTTTCGAACAACAAAATTGATTAATATATTTTATTTGGAGGTTTGAAATTTTATAGAAAGATTTCACCCATAAAATTCTTTATGGGCACGTTGAAAAACACATGAGCGTGATAAGCGTGAGCAAAGTTGGATTTAAGTTCTTGGGTAAAGAGCATCTTTTGGTTTCGTTGATCGGTCAGTATTCATGACACCGGTACAGCCACATTGCGGACACGAATAAGCTGTTTGAATGCCAAATTCTGTTTCAAGGCCAGTCAGAGGCAAGATATGAGTACCTGTAGCCGAGAACCAGTAATCAGTTGTATACTTGGTATTATAGCAAAATCCGCCAGCTTCATAATCTGCACAGGTGGCGCCATTTTTACTTATCCAATCAGCATTGCATCGATTGTCAATAATATACTCGCCAGCAGCTAAGAAATGACCGTTATTCATTCGATTATCGGAGTTGGTCCATTTGTAACCACAACCAGTACGACGGAACATCCATTTTGTCCAATTATTCATTCTTGTCTCGATTCTAGATGCGGCATTACTTCGACAACCACTCAAATAGTTTTGAGCCCATGCTGAAATACGCTCAAAGAGAACTTTTGGATCATTGCATATGTCATCGAAGGCTGGTGGAGTGAAAGTTGGTAAAGGAGCTCTAAAATATTCGTGTAAGAATTAATCGGTCAAGAAAAACAAGAGCTAAAGGTTATTAGGCTCTCTAGCAGACTTTGAGAAACTTACGCATTTGAATCACCACATCGATTGTAAATATCGATATATGATCGACCAAGAACTCTTTCAAATCTATCTCCCCATTTTCGTTGCACAGAAGAATCAAGATTGTTGACAAATTCGGGAGCGGTGTAGACCATATCGAATGCAATTCCAGCGAGGTCGACAAGCTCGGTTTGTCCATTGGCAGCAATACCTTGAGCAAACATAAAAATGCTAGAAGTCTTCATTTTTATTTTCAAGGTTTGTTCTTGAGTTTGATGGGTTAAATTAGAAAAATGAACTTTTTATACTGTAATTTTGGAGGAAAACGGTACGCCACCACTAGAAAAAAAAACTATCCTCCTTTTATATCGTAAATTTTCGTAAAGAACGATTATAAATACTCAATTTGTTTATATGATAGACGTCGTCTAGATTAATGTTCTTGTGGTTGGTTTGAACTTTTCACATCAATGTGGTTAATCGAAAAACAAGCTTCTATCGAGGATCATCGTTCTGAACCGACTGTGAAAATTGAAGCTACAGTCTTGACGTGAAAAAAAAATTCATTTCACTAGTTCGAAGGACTGTACCAATCGGGTCGGATGGTTTGGATATGATTAGCAAGGCCAATAAATTGAAAGTTCCCGCACGAATAGTTAAATGAATGCTAACGAAATGCATTTGAAATTAAAGCAATAGGAATAAAATTAGTCCAGCACCTATAAATAAGCTCGAAATTCAAGAGATGAACAAATAAAAATGAAAATCGTCGCAATCTTATCAGTATTTGCCACAGTCAATGGTCAGGATAATGGATTTGATCTAGCCAAACGAGGCGGTGACGCTAGATTTGCCACTGGTGTAATGGGCGCGGGTTTCAACAGAATCAGTAAGTTGGAAACACAATTTTTGTCTGGGTTACTTATTTTCATATAATGCATCGAACTGTTAAGATAACCACTTGTATGGAATGGGTGATTCCCGAAGCTCTTTTAGACGTGCATCAATGTTTGGTAAATAAATTCATAATCGAATACATCTTTCAAAACATACTTTTTAATAAATTTCTTTCTATCAAAACTACAATTCATTGAAAAATATTCATAAAAGACATAAAAAATTAAACTGACCGACTAAAAGATTAACAAATTTTAGATCTTCGATTTCCTTTAAAAATAAGGTTATTTGAGCTTTTAATTTGAAAGTCTACTTCCATAGTAATACCACGAAAATTGGTTTCATGTGACAAGAGCAAAGTTAGTCCTTAATTTACCGATCGAAATTATATGACCGATCTGTTAGCGCATTTTTTGGAAAACAATATTTGTCATCGGAAATAACCGTCTGTGGATCGGAAAAAGGATAAAAATCAATTCTGATCGAGTATTCAAAACCATTTTGAGGCCCAGATTTTGTTGGGCCTAAGACTTAGACTAAAAGTGACCGACACAAGAAAATCAAGTGTTACTAATCTATGCGGCAAATGATTAAAGCCAACTAATGTAATTTATAAATTCTCCGGTGGAGATTTAAGAGGCCACGTAAGCTTCAACGTTTAGAATCTGAGTTGCACAAAATTGTACCACAACCAAATGAATCTTCCACCCTTCTTCAATTTTCGATTGAATTTTAATCAAAGTTGACAGTGTCAACGCGTTCGTTGCACTTATTGACACAAGCTTGACATTTCCCGCTTTTTAATTGACTGTAAGTCGTCTAAAAGAGTAGATCAACCACACTCAAAATAACATTCTTGTCTCGAGAAACTGAAAAATCTGAACTTCGGAGTTTTCAAAATAGAATAAGTAATAACTGATGATAAACAAAGATGGCTTTCACAAGGTCAAAAAACGTTCCCATGTTATGTACCGTAAATATACCATTTGACTATTCAACACTGATTTTCGCCTTCACATATTCATATCATTTCAGATGACCAAAAAACTAGAAAATTGGTTGACTATGCCAGTTTTAAGTACCAATGGTACTACCATCACAAAAGTCTATAGACTAGACTATAGTGCTAGTGCCTTTTTTCAGTTCCTTGTAACAAAAATGGCCAGAGAGAAACGTGACAAATGTTAAAACACGACAGCCAACGGAAGTTTGTCAGTGAAACTATTTCCATATTCAGACTTTGACGGATCATTTCTTGAACTTTGATGCCACGCTGTTTTCAAACTTTAATAGCCCCTGAAAAAGCCTAAAACGATAGAATGCATGTAATAGATATTATAAGATGCATGATTCATCATGATAAGCATAATGCAAGTCAAGTAATGCATCATCAATACCTAAAAAGCGACGCGAGTACTAAGATGATGATGCATTCACGCAATACGAAATAAATTTCGGTTGGGAGGTTTTAAATAGCCTATCTGAGTCTCAGATAAGAAACTTTCAGAGCTATTCACAGATTGGTATCAAAGGTAATCTGAAGTTATAATCGAAATTTTGAGAAAAACGCAAAAAATCATCTTTATTTTCTAATCGGCAGAATCAACTTCTGTTTTTGTTCTGTTAACTCTTGCTACGGATCTAGCCATTTGGATATCTGTCAATGTTCTGTTTGATTGATGAACAGATTTTCGTTTCACTTTCATTACGCTTAATAAATTTTTATATGACTTTTACATTCAAAATCTAAAAACCATATTTTTATAGCAATCAGAAAAATTCCAAACACACAGCATGCGTACATAGCTTAAAAATTTTAGTAAATACAAGTATTTTGCCTTAAAAACATACCAAATATTGATGGATAAATCTTTTTGCAAACACAAGGTGAATAATTGCCGTTTTCAAATTTTACTTAATGGAATTCAAAATTGGCTAGAATTTGTACAAAGTATCGGTAAGATCCTTGGTCATCATAGTTTTATGAGAGTAAGTGATTTGAATTCAAACGGTAAGTCTATTATGTTGGACTATATTATTTGGTTTTGACATGGACACTCGTTCGGGAAATTCTCTTGAATAGGCCAGGAATCCACGAATCAATTCCGGATATTGTCACTTAGTCAGCAGTTTGTCGGCGGGCATTTAGTTAAAATACGCGAACCAATTAGGGTTAGGGTGCAATTGGGGTTCGGGTGAAATTGGGGTGAGGGTGAAATTTC
This sequence comes from Oikopleura longicauda, assembly GCA_004367895.1. Lineage (NCBI taxonomy): Eukaryota > Metazoa > Chordata > Appendicularia > Copelata > Oikopleuridae > Oikopleura > Oikopleura longicauda. The sequence goes on from SCLD01124341.1 coordinate 19,095, forward strand.
CAAACGTCATATCGTTTTCGAACTATATTTGTACAGTCAGTCAGTCAGAAGTCACTTAGTTTAAGTCGACTTAGTTTCAAATCCACTTAGTTAAGAATAACTTGGTCAAAATGACACTTAGTCAGATTTCAGTTAGGCAAAATTCACTTATTTGCACTTAATTGCAATACCAACTTATAAAAAACGTCGATTTGTGGATCCCTGGAAACAGTAGCATAAGTATTTTCAAAATAATCATCTGATATTTCATACTTTAATAGGATTTCTCGTCCGTAAAATCCAATTCACATCATACGAGAGGCATTTGAATTTTGAACGAGCGGCGTGTGATGTGAATACGACTGTAGTTGATTGGAAATCGAGCCTGTTTGCCAAATTCATCTTCAAAATGCGTTTTATTCAATCTTTTGGATCCAGTGAAGACAAAAGTCCGTCTTATCAGGGGTTCAAAGATGTACCATTCAATAACCCTTTCTAGTTTATTGCTGAGTGAACATTCTAGATGTCAATGATTCATAGACTATGAAGCCCTTCAACGAACCATATTTGCATCCAATACATTTCCAACCAAAAAATTTGAGATTTTAAGAGCTTCTTCCTCCGTGAACCATGTTTTTATCTTTTATGATTTCTTCATTTTTCAAAAAACTAGGAGATATAAATATATGGGATGAATGAGTCATACTGTATGACTCATACAGTTTTAGTACTGATGAATTGAAATCAAACTTCAAATGTTTTTGACGGCAATATTCTTGAGCTGTTGAAAAATTTGCTTCGAATAAGTTATCACTATCACCGTCTTGTCATGGATCATTTTGGCTAGATGAAAACTAAGTTTTCTTAGTCCAAAGACATAGACATCGGAGTAGACCCGTGAATCATATATTGACATGATGTGAGCTCACTAGGACCGACGTTTTGAAGATGTCACTTTTCAATGATCCTGTACAAACAAAATAGCGGTGTTCATGCTCAATGTGTTCTTTTTGCTCGAAGGATAAGGTCTTTTGAATTGAGATTTCAAAACATTGATTTTGGTAATTCAATGATGTCGTTTTCGGATATAAGGATTTTTAAGTCACCGCACACAATAATTTTTTAATCTCTTCCGAAATACTTTCATAATAACCATCGGGTATCATCGGAAAATATTCTGAACTCTCATTTTGAATAAAACTTATACCAGCGACGACATAAATTGGAGAGTATGGTTGGACTGGCCACAGCGTTTGTGAATCATCATTGAAAGAGTAAATTCTTTGAAAATGCGGATTTTTCAAATAGAGCAATTAAACAATAATGGAATGACTTGTAGGATGTAAAATATCTTTGGCTTCATTTTGTAAGAAAAAAAATGAAAAACAAATAATGGTCAAAAATTTACTTTTCATCAGAAACATGCCGGTTTTGTGCCCTTTAGCGACGAAACAAAAAATATCTCGGATCTCACCCCAACTTTAGGGTTAGGGTTAGAATTTTAATTATAATAATGTTTAAATAAGGACAATGGAATAACGTAAGGGATCGTAAAAAAAGTTTTGTATTTTTTTTTAATTTTGTACGACCCGCAGTGACATTCTTGAGTCAGGAATCCGAAGCAAAAACCCTTTTCTCAAAATTAGGACGGAAGTCGCTTTTCGAAGACTTTACTGAAATATAGTAATCTTCAGAGAATTTACTCTTATCATTGAGCCATCTTGTATGCGGAATTTCCTCGTGTGTTTCTCCGTCAAGCCATTTGTATGTTTCAAAATCATAATATACATTGACCAAACTCGCAAAATTGTTAAAATATAAGACTATTAGATTCTTATATAACAATTTATAGTTGTAAACAATTTTATACCTAAATATCTGGGTCCCTTGAATATTCCGGCTCAGGTCCAAGAGCGGGATCAGTTCCCAGTTCGGGCGATTTCCCACTGCCCAAATCATTATCTTTCGCAAAATCATTTTGATATTTTGATAAAGTAATGTTAATCTAAAATATTTTATGCATTTTCACCATAGCAGCTTCATTAAAAATAACCATATCATGTGAATTGACCATAATCTGATTCCCTTTTTTGCACATCGCCAGGCATTCTTTATTCGACTTTGAAATTTTTCATTAATAATGCGGATCCTGGACTTGCTTATTTTCTTATGAAAAACATAGAAAATACCTATGGTCCATAGACTATGGCAGAAAAGTTTCCTTTGCATCACCTTTCAAGAGTTCCAAAAATCAGTTTCAAAAATCATCTTTGAAGTATTTTTCGAACTCAAATCCTAAACGACTTAATTTTTTCGTTGTCAATTTGAAAACATTTTTTGAAAACATATTTTCGAGCTTCTTCAAATTTTACAAAACAAAATTGGATGTTTCTCAACTTAATTTGCCACCCTGAGAGAGGAGTAGAATATTCAAAAGTTAGTCAGGCCGAAATCGAGTCCCATTCGTCTCAACCGTAAAAAGCTTACTAAAAGCCTTTTCTGAAAGACAAGTTTTTGAAGCTAGTTTTAGATCTGATGTGAAAGTTTTAAACTGTATTTAATATTGACAATAGTTATTATAGCAGCAAAATCTTGAAATCGAAGATATTTTAGATAGCTGATTCGGAATCAGTGATTCCGATTAAGTTATTCGATGATTTCCGTATCTAATGTAGTCTCAATCACGCAGTTGTTATCGGCACAGACAACTTGCATACAATGATAAACAGAATGATACCATGTAAATAAATTTCCGCTATAAATAGATATTTTTTGAAATCCGCATAATTTATGTCGACCTCGATTTTTGTTTTCGAATCGGATAATTTTTGGAATCAATATCATATGGACCATATGATATGGTAAACATATGGTCTTTGTATTGCCTCAGATATTCAAATTAAAATACCAGTTCTCCTGAAAAAGTTTTGCGTTTTTGGTCCATCTCCGATTGTATGCTTGACACATCCTCGTTTTTTTTCTAAATGAACAAGATTTAATTCTGCTTTATGTTCGTGATTTACAATTTTTCCGTGGTTCTCGATTTTTGAAAAATTTGACGAATGATTGCAACGCAACTCACCTTCCATAAGTCTGAACTTTGGTGCCAATTCAGCAAGAATTTCGTTTCTACTGTTTATTGAATCAAGGTTATGCACCGATGTATGCAGAGGTTTGCCCTGTATCGGTCTGTCATCGACCTCATAAATATGATTCAATTTTACAGTTTTAATATTCGCTTTGACATTTGTACTGGATCTAACTTAAAATTCAATTTCAATTATTTTGTAATCTTTTTAATCACCGTTATGTACAGCTGTTGCAAAGAAACTTAGCATAGAAAAATCCAGTTTTATACCGAAGAACTTAGTTGTCATGTTTTCCATGTAATGTTTCTTGACTATGAATGTACCGGTAAATGAATCATAAGTTACGGTGATTTGATACTTACTATGTCCTGCTGTAAACAACCCTAGTACAATAAGCAAACAACAAATTAAGCTACAATTGAGAAATGCCTTTTTCGATTTGAAATTTTGCGAAGTGGTTCAAGTTTTTCTTTATGAAAGTATAATACTCAAATTTTGAAATTCTCAGAACAATTATATTTCAGCATTTATATTGCCAGTAAAAAAAGTTGGACCGTCCTCGAATTGTCACAAATGACAAAATCTAAAATCAATCTTGAATAAAAGTCGGTTCATTTCTCCTTGCATTCTCGTTTTTGGAAATTATTAATGACGGATTTAAGTTATATACCCGCAGTAAGATGGAATATCAAAATATTCCATTTGTGCCCTGGGAGTATTCATAATAATGATTCGCTTTTTCACAACGAATGAAGGAAGTCTTTACATTTACTTTAACTGGGTCCAAAGCCTTAAGGCATTTGAAGTTCAAATCTTTATCAGCTCCCTACTGCCACTAGAGGGCGTAGTGTCATCTGATATTGAATCATTATAAACTTTCCGCGTCAGGTGTTTCAATAAAAAATTGGATTGATCCTAGCGTCACCCGTTTAAAAAAATGGAGGGGTCAAAGATAGGCCAAAATCCGGCGTAACACCCTTAACATCATCAAGTTGGAAAAGCACTTGTGCCAAAGGCAATCTTAGTGTCTGCTAGCCCTGAAAAACGCACTAGTCTTCGAAACTTTTAATTTCACTACCTGCAGTGCGATAGAAGATTTTTTGGGTTTATTCGGTGGATGATATTTTTGAAAAAGTTCACGTAGATTCGGTGGTGCAGATCCGGTACCGTATCTCCGGATTGTTAAATTCAAGGTGTTCTTGGCCACCAGTCTTCAAAATTCATGAAAACATGTACATACATGTATATTACAAACATAATATTAGTTTTACTTTTCAATAGACCGGGCTGGATCACCGCCAGAAAACTTTAAAAGCAAATTTTATGAGTTTTCCAGGATTTATCAATAACAACATAACAAAAGCCGCCCTGGTCGAGCTTATCAAGCTGGGCGAAACGGTTTTCGCCGAAACCTCCGTCGTGAAGGTTATAAAAACTACCGATACTCAGCGAGTTATTGTACGGAACTTCAAAACCGTGATTTGAATTAAGAGAAAGCTTTGTGTTTCATAAGATTTTATTACCGTTCAAATTGCTTCAATAAATTTAGTTTAAATAAAATATGACTTCTTTACTTAAATTGACCGAATAGAAACAATTTCAATCAAAATCGGAATCATGGACGAAGGGCCTACCGTGGAATCCTATGGTAAGTTATATCGGTCTGTGAAAACCATGTGGCAGGGAAGATTTCACATGATTTATGATTTAATTTTTTTATATAAGAGATCGAAATCGCTCATTTGAAAGAGCTGATCGACCTGAAACGAGAAAATACTTCTGTTGGACTCAATGCGATACTTCAATATACAATAGGTGAGAAAGTTCCAATGTTAGACTCATCGACTTACGAACATTAATGATATACCACTGCGAAATATTAAAGCTAGCATGAAAACGGCTTAATTGAAGTCTGACTAACTTTTTTGCACCGGGTGCCATCGGACTTTTGTAGGATTCAAAGAGGAATTTGAACACCGTGATTGACTAATGCGCGCTTTTTGCATTTTCAATCGTTCTTTGAGTTTCCTATTTTCGTCAAATAAAATCGAAAAAACGATTTAAGACGTAATCACGCTTATTATATCCTTGATAAGACATAATGCTTTTAATTTAAGATCATAACGAAGAAGATCATCTGCTTAATGGAACAGGTGTCAATCCTTACAAGGGCGATTCATCAAAATGTTCGATATCTTAAGAATACGGAACGCAGATATTTTCTTTATTTTTTGAAACATTGAACTTTTTCACTCAATAAAAGGTTTAATTATTATCAAAAATATTCTGTAATATAAATTATGATATATGTGAAATATGGAAAAATCACGATTCTGTACATGAGACTATTTTATACCTTTGTTATAGGTTGTAAATAGTCTACACTGTAGACTCTACAGTGGTAGATGAAACAAGTATCTTATGATTTTTTTGCACTAATAAGTTATTTGCTTTGAAATCAATGAAAATGTTTCAAGGGACCCCCCTATATAATTAAAAGTTTGTTGTCAACGATAACCCAAGCGGTAACGTGAGAGTGATCCTGCCCGGTAATATGACTGTTAAAGAAGACGCAAGTACGGAAGGTGAAAAGTTTGACCATTTTCCGTTTTATATAAATAATACAATTCAGATAAAAGACAAATAATTTCATGACAATTACTGGTCACCATGTTCAAATCATTGTCTTTAAATATGCACTTTTTGACAATTTTGTCGCCCATCTTTTTCGGGCTTATTTGGATCTCGATTCATTGGGGTTGAACGAATATGACAATTGAAACCACTTTATGTTAAATTTGTTCGTTTCGACAGTTATTCAGATAAATACAATTATAAATAGATGCTTTAAGCGCGACTCCAAGATTGAAAGTGACAGCATAATTTCGAATTCAACGTCTCAATAAAGATTTCACCGAACATAAATTAACAAATATTTGTTGAGATTTATGATTCATAATTTATGAGTCATAAATGATGATATAGGGTTCTTCACAGCCATGTTATATCAGTCTCATAAGCAATAGCAGCCAAACTAGACTCATAGCTTTCAGTACGAGAATAAGGACGCCACATTTCCGAAAAACAGTTGGCTTCCCCATCAGAACAGCTTTCTTCAAAATCTTAAAATTATTGTGATTTTTGCAACAGAATGTAATGTTTCCGTTGTCACTCTACCTTTGATTTCATTAATTTCTTTATACTCATGTGTAATGACTAATCGACCTCACTGAAAATAATTTTGCAGAATCGACTTCACGGTCATTTACTATACCGAAATTCCTCGGTTTATAAGGTGAGTCAGTCGAAATTTGTTCTAACATATGACTTGTTACATATCCAACGAAGTAAAATATCATATTCTGCTCACAAAGAGGAGAACGACTCTCCGAATAAGTAATATAGAGAATGCCATTTCAGATAATATTTTATTTCGTTACAGATGATACTATTCGAAATAAAAATTAATATGCACTAAAAAAAGAGCAAACCTTGTTAAACAATCAACTTTAAAAGCATAATCGACCAATCTGAGTTGAGATACTTCTGAATCTTCAAACGTGAATTCATCAGAACCACTTATGTCTGTTGAAGCTTGGCTTAGATGAAGTTTCAAACTG
>SCLD01124452.1:0-25762 GCA_004367895.1 Oikopleura longicauda
ACTGACCGAACGGTTGTGAACATTTGGGTTCTCCAACTTTGTTCCAAGATTCTAGCTTACCTGACAACTGAATGTTCCGGTTCTTGAAAGCTACAGACAGAAGCTCTCCCTTAATCGTGAAAAATCTAGTGTAAAAATAGCGACTAACTCAATTAGGGCGACAGCTTGCCAAATCAGCGGAAGATCTATATTCACCAAAATTTTAAGAACTTTTCTATTTACGTGGTCTTTTCTCCCTTATGTCATTAGTGATTACTGATAACAGGGTCTTAATGGAAATTTTACTTTGGGCGTTGGCACCCCCTATAAACGCTCTGTATCTTTGCCGGGCATTAAAGTATTTGCCTGTCGTCATTCACAAGCTTATGCGGTATAGGCCCCGCGTGCCCTGAAACTCATCCGCCTCGGGTGTGACGTTACGCGACATGACGGTCGTGCTGCTTTTTGTATGCTGCTGCTGCTGTTGCTGCTGCTTGTTATTGGCATCGAAGTTGAGCTGCTCGTATCGCGGGAAAGCCGCTTTCACTTGATCATGGTTGACGATGCCGGCGGCGACGAAGCCATCGATTTTCTCGTAAATACGGCCAATTTTAGCACGGACCTAGAAGACAAAGTGTGTGTAGTAATTGTGATTAGAACTTGGAACAGACGGTGCTCGCGCGCACCCAAATGATATTGTGATGGTTCAAGTGGCACCAGGGCCGCGCTACTCTGTTGTTCTATTTTGGAACCAACAAATGTTTACCTCCGTCTCCAGATCCTTTAGGTTTTTCGTCTCGTCAGTTGGCGGTGGCGTTGGCGTTGATTGGTCTTCCAATTTTTCCGGCTCCGGTGTTACTACTGCCGCCGGTGATGCTGGTGGCGCGGGAGCTGCCCGTTTCTGCAGTGTCAGCCGTTTTACCTCCTCCATTTCCGCTTCAAGCTGCTTGAGCTTGGCGTCAGACGCTTCCTTTGACTTGATTAATTGCCGCTCCAGCTCGGAAAGAGGTCGCACGCCCACATACTTTGTATCGGGTTGCTTCTCAGCATCAGCTTCTGCTTCTGACGTAATGATTTTACTCTGCATGATGGTTGGCTAAATACCTGGTTGCTCGTTGGGTTCGGTTCCATCATCAGCGGCCTCGTTTGCCGCTACTACCGATCGTTGACCACTATCGGCGGCGTCATCTGTCTTGACCGCAGAGGAAGCATTACTGATTGGTTGGTGCTGCTGTTTTTCCGCTTTTTCCTAGTAAGCGTTATTTGCATAAGATCCTTCAACGTGCAACGTTGATAACGAAGTTAACTAAATGGCATCGGTGAAGTGATGTAAGCGTCTCTATGACTACTACCCACTCCTACTACGTCGCCTTTTTAATCAAGCAGCTGCGCATTGACAATTCACTCGTCAACCTTATGCTCAACGCAAGATGGGTATATCACTCGAGTGGGATCAAAAAAGGCTCGACCAGGTTGAAATTCCTGTCATAAGCCGCCGCGCTGATCCCCGTCTAAAACTGGCCCCAAACACACCATACCACCATTGTTCTACCCCCAGTGCCCCGTTGAGGTTTTAGGGTTTAGTATCCGGCCAGGCCTGTTACGACATCGACCAGTGGAAACTGTAATTGAGCCCATTGTTTAGTGATACTCAACGATATGTGGTCCAGGCAGGGGACGTTCACACTTTAGGTGCCACTTTAAAACGAACGTTGGTGCGGTGGTGTGTCTAAGGGGCCAAACCAAAACAATATTAGAGAGGCCGGTGCCATTCATCAATACCAATGTATCACCGTGCAACAACAAGAGGCGTACTACCTTAAAACTGGGGAAGTCATCACATTTTGGCAATTGGTCGATCGTATCCTCCTGGATCTGTTTCAAAACGCGTTTCTCATACGTTTGTTGCCGTTTTTCATTCACCTTCTTCGGCAGAAAACGCGACCACGCCGGACGTTCAGTTGTGATGGATAAGTCCGTTTTGCAGACGGAAGACGGCACAAAGGAAATTGTATCATGAGCAATGTCAGCCTGAACGTCAAGTGAGGCTCGAGGTGAGTGGGCTCATAAAATGAATTAATTTGAGCAATGGATTAGACTGTATCGAATGGTCAAAGTGTCACTTAGACTTAGTCGAGGTGAAACCGATTGACTACGACCAGTTTTTGTTTTCACTACTGGGCTTACTTTATAATTTGGTGGTGGGCATTCCTTACGTTGCTCGACAGCAGCAATCGCCGTCTCGTTCAACACTTTGTCCAGTTCGCCTTCACGTTTCTTCAGTTTCTTCTGCAGCTTTTTCACCGCCGTTTGATGAACTATTTCAAAAGGGTAAATTTGGTGTCAATTGGTCGTGTTGCTAACTATGTTAAGCCCTCCTACGGGCGCCCTAATTCAACCCCGTTACCTTGTCGAATTTGCCAAATACGAAGTCTTTTGAATGGTGACCGTTTACAAAATAAAAAGCAACACGTGTTAAGCTATAATTGTGTTTGTAATCCCGGGCCCGGGTCCATAGATAGGGAACGGAGGGCCTCCCGTTTCTAATGTACCGCTTGGAGGTGGCCCTTAATCCTGAGTTTGATTCTATTCAGATAGCACACAGCGATCTAAATTCACACAGTTTACGAGTGAATTTTTTGATTTATCTGATCATAACCTCGAGACCGGCGCACCGAATGGCACCCATGGGGTTAACGTGCATATACACGGCGTGAAAAGGCCAGCTCGCGACCCGCTGTGTGTGTATTTAACTGTTTACTGGTCACGTTTAAGCCGTCACTCTTTCCTGAAGCCACAGCAGCAAATAAACGAGATAAACACAATAATGCACAGACTGATGACAATGGTTATCCATAACGGCAGGTTGCAGTTTTTCAGCGGATCATCACAGTAAAGAAAGAGCTTTTTGAAAAATGATCACGTAAACAGGGGATGGGTCCCAGGGGCAGGCATATCCGACATTATGGTGTTATCACAATGGCGTTTGGGGTGGAGTTGGTGGGTTAGGTTAGGGTCAGTCATGCGCGAGCGCATGCACTCGGCTATTTACAAATTGGCGTCAGGTGCCGTACACTTCACTCCTCGTAGTTAGCCGTGTATTTACCACTGAAACCTATCGTGTTCAGGCGAAAACATGTAAAACGCCACTAACATTATGTATCAACACAAAGTATGAAAAAGTGTGGTCATCTTTTTTCCTTCTGACCAGGCCCGGTTGTCTGAACTGTCGTTATTGCTGGCGGCGGTGCATTGTTCTGTTACGAGCGTTTTACATAATTATATGACGCTGTGTAAAGGAGCGATGTGTAAAATCCTGAAATCCGTTAATTTATCGAAATGCCATGTTTGAGTTAGCCTGACCGCGCTAATGCGGGTTTCCCCTGATCTAACAAAAATAGTTTATTTAGCGAGGTACCGTGAGTTATGAATCCGAGCCGACCGTAACTAAAAACAGTATAATATTTAACTTGTGTCTCCGTCAAACACCCCCAATAAATCAGCCGATTCTAATTATAGTTTATGTCTCTAAAGTCTGGTACTATGTCATAACCAAGAACAAAACGCTTTCTTGTGATTGTGTCGGCGCGGATCAGCGGGGATTACGTAATCAGGGCTGCTTGCAAATTGCGTGGGCGGTTGTAAATCATCACTGGTCACGGGGGGCTTATGTTCAAAGCCAAGCTCATTAGCCGGGTCGATGGTTCGATCACGTTAGCGGTGGCGAATAGGTCGGATATTTCAATGTTAACAGATACTAATGCACTCGTTGTTCCGTGAGAGATTGACACCCGGCTCATCTGCAATAAACAACTGCAACAAACGAATTCTGATATGTGCTTTTAGTACGGTTGGTGGTTGTAGTGGTGGTGCGGCCGTGCGGTGTATAACAACATCAGAGCCTCTCCTTGTGACACAAAACCAAAGAACATGGTTCCTATGCATCACGTGAGCATGATACTGCCCCTTATACAATTGTCACTGCAGACAGCAATTATAACCACATCTACATTCAAATTCTAGTTTAGATCATCATCTAATCGCCACCAATCCTATTGTCAACTGACGGTGATGGAACTTGCACTTTTGGTTGGTCAAACTCAGCCAAACGCTTTTCAAAATCATCATCACCATCGTCAACGACACTAAAACCATCCAAATCTACTTCTGGCATTGCCGTCGTCGTCGTCGGTGCCTCTGTCGTCGTATAGTAATCGTCGTCTGTGAACGAGCGGGTGTTTTTGGTGTTACAAAAAAGTGGTTTGCCGGGGTTTATTTTCATTTGACGGAATGGCGGTTTACTCAGTGCGGTACGTTCACTGCTTCCTACTCTGTCGCAGAGTTTAACAAAATGGTACCAGGTTGTGTTACTAGTAGGTAGTTGGGCCAAGTATTACCATGTAAAGTGTGACATGGTTTATTGCTTGTCAGGGTGTGGTTAATGGATGACCTTGCAATTGCTTCAGTCGCAAAACACCTGACTCGGGTGACTTGATAGTATCCCGATTCGATCGTGACAAGCGTGTCCTTCATTAACAACACAAATTTTCCACCGAAAGTAACGTTACTTATCCCGTTTGTTTACACCTCCAATAGTGACCCAATCTTTCACCCGCTCGTTCCTTCATATTCAATATAGTAATCGCTCGAATCCCCGCTTAATGATGCACTGGGTCGCCAAACGTAAGTCAATGAAAATATACAAACCTGCTGTGTTCGCCATCATCGTCGGGAGCATCAAGCGCCCACCCATATGGATTAGCGTCTGGACTCATATCGATCGCAAGTCGCTGCTGGTCTTTTTATGATGGGTGCACTTTCGTTTGACGGAAACACTGTCAGCCCAAAACATATACGAGATCCACTATCACTCATTGAGTTCAAGCAGTGGCACGTTTCCCCGCTCAGCGTACTTGATGTTTTAATTGGAACGGGACTGAGGCAAGACAGGCACCAAGGGATATGTGTGTGCACGTTCTAAAAATAGAACAACTGATCACTACACTAGAACTGGGGCTTTATACGGGAGTCATGTCCCCGTTACAAATGCTCCTAATGGCAACCCACTGGCCTGGACAGAGGCGGCACGTTCGGCTGCACTTTTGTCGTTCCGTTTCCGTCAATAATTCGCATGTATAGTGAACTGTTCAGGTCCGGATTTTAAGTGAATCGAAAATTATCATTGAGAAAATGGAATGTCACTAAAATGAATTATGCGATAGTGTCGTCAATTTTAATCCGAATTCCTGGTATAAATTCAGTATCACAATGGGCGATTGCATCCTACCCAGCCCATTTTTAATTATTGACGTTCAATTTAATAAAATAGAGTTTAAAAAGACAAACGTTATCAGTAATCTATGCCTTGCAATCGGGCCCACGACATCGTTTGCATGTGGCTGCGCATAGTTCTCGTTCACCTGCAGTCAGCCGCTCGCATGGTCCTTCCTTAACACAGTTTTGTCGCTCAAAAAGACGCTCACACACACCAGATCGGTTGATTCGGGAACAAGTAACAAACCTGATGACGAATTAAAATGATTTTTGTGCACTCTACCACAGGCACTTGATCAACACATGCTTCCGTGGTTGCACTCTGATTCGTCGCCATTCCGGGTCACTTGGAAATCTCTCTTGATATAGAAGCGACGTCGTTTTTTTTGACGAGATGGAAAATGTCTTGAAGCAAATCCACGCTACACCACAGTTGGACCAGTGATTCGATTTATGTTTACGCGAAGTTTAACAAATCACGTTTTTGGGTTCAATTTGCGAACAAAAAAATCATCGGCGAGTATATAAAGTCCGCTGATCGGTCTTTGTCGCACGCCGACCTGTCATAAACCTGAGTCCGAATCTGGAAGGGGTGATGGTAGTGGCGGTGTGAGGTGGATTGGCGACTCACGCGAAATTTGTCGCCCGATCTTTTGTGTCATAACAAAGAACCCCAATCAGATTAAAAGCACAGCTGTGTTGCACTACGCGGCAGAAAGGTTACCATCCCAGGGCCTTCATCACAACTCGGACTGAGTTGCACAAAAAACGTGCCCAACCCAGGCAAGTACAAACACTGTCAAATCTGGGCGACCACAATTGAAATATGGTTAGCTTGAACAAGTCGGTATATAGTTTTACAACAACAGCACTATTGCAGTGCCTGTCGGTGCGAATTCGAGGCCAGAGGGATAACATACTCTAAATAGTAATCAATGGTGGTTTCTCATTTTTTTGGTGTAAAAAACGAAGAGCGTGTTTTTTTCTGATTGAAATTAATGTAAGCCGATCTTCTGCGTCTTGTTGTACCTCGGCAGCTGACGCTGAACATTTGGCTGTCGTCGTGTATTCGTGTTTTGTTGTTGTTCCTACCTGTTGGTCACCGTTTTCTAACGACGAAAAAAGGTTCAAAAATGAACCCCTGGGCCACGTTTACATACAAATCGTTTTTTTTGTGATAATGGTCTTAGCCTCGTTTCTGAGCAGTGAAGTACCCACACCCCAGAGCCGAGTGAGAGAGCACTTCCTGTCGGCCGTAATTACTTTTTGAGTTTAACGTGAAGTAGGACGCGTTTCCTCTTCTTTTCTTTTCAACGTTCTCCCGTGTTGTTTAGCCGTAAAGGGGCTGGATATGTCCACATATGCGACGTTCATGCCAAACGTCAAACTTCCAGCAGACGGCGTATGTGCCACTGACCTAATATGATCTAACATCATAACGTTGTTCGGTAAACTGCCACTTACTTTGTGGCGCGACCCGTTCTGCGTAGTCAGAGTGAAGTTAAGTTGATGGAATCAAACCTAGCGTTGCTCTCTCCCCTTACCTTACGGACGGCGACTTTTGTGCGGTCACGCCCCCTATAAGCTCACGACACCAACAGCTACGAAAACAAGCTAATGCGAGGTTTTGGGCTGGTTTTCAAGTGTGGTCATGAGCTAACAGTAATCGGTGGCTTGATACAACAATAAATTAGGGTTGTCGCAATCAGTTGGGGGGAGGCAATGAGCCTTGCAATGAGTGGTGTAATGGCAATGGCAATTTGATAAATACCTGAACAATAGCTGGTAGATCAATTGAAACATTTAATTTAAAATGGGCCAAACCTCTAGCCAGAAGCAGTAGAGCAGCAGCAGGGTCTCTCTCTGCGGCGGTTAAAATGATTGTGGTTTGATGACGACTGAACATAATGTAACAAAAAAGCCCGTTTGTTCTTCTGCGTTTTTGTCAACGGCAAATTAAGTTTAGCCGGAAAAGGATGACTGTGATGGCATTCTAAATGATAATGGGTAGTGTGCGTATGTCTCACTCTTTGTGCGTGCGCAATATACGTATGTTGAGATGGGCTTAGACTATGTTATTTGAAACTAATGTTGCGGTGCAGCGAAACAATCGAGGCAATGTGTCATACGACATTGAGTTTGCGGAAACTGCTGCCCGGTACCCTTACGGCATAGATAAGAGTTAATGCATGGGTGTCGTTGCAAAAAGCGTGTCGGAAGCGCCCTCATTGCAAAAACATCGTCGTTTCTTTTTGCTGGTGGTCGACTCGACGGCAGCAGCACTGGGTTACCTTTGCAAAGAAAAAATGGTGTGATAACAAACACAGAGAGAAGTGGGAGAGGCGTTGGACGATCATAGTTTAGGCGTCAGTGTGTTCCGCATACTTTTGTTCGGTATCGTTAGCATGACTGTGGTTTTGGCGCACAGTGGGCAATAGAATGCCAAGAGTTCTGCCAAACACCACTTTTGACTACAGTAAAACGAGTGCGATTACAAGTGTGGCGTTAATTGCCAGACGAGCAACGCAACTGGGTAAATACACGCAGCTACATATGGCTAATTTCAAGCCGTGCGTTTGATTATAATGAGCCTCATTCATTTATCTTTGTACGGGGGAAAACTATTCCTGGCTCGCATTCCTCCAGTTTTGACAATTCCAAGACACATTCGATCAGTCAAGACCGATCATACTCTGGCTCTGTCTGTCTATGCACTGTGAAGTGTGTATGACTCCGCCCATTACCTTTTCCCGGTCAGGCCTCCCATCTTTGCTCAGCCCATTAGAGACGAAACGAGCGTGCAGTTCACGTTCGTGGGAAAAGGGCACACCACTTGGATCCCAATGTTTGACAAATCATCTGACACCACTTTACACCATGGCGCCCGAATACATATGTATACAGTTCATAATGAGTCCGCTAGCGTCTACACCGCACTATGCATTCAACTGGGCCGCCATCGGGGGGAGTGTGCCGCTCAGTTGCATTTAAGCGTGGCCGCTTTTATGTCATTGGTGGCGGCAGTCATCACTGGGGATTTTTTCCAATTGAACACAGGCAGTGAAAGTTCGCTCTACCCTGAATCGTGATTTGTGCCGGGGTCGACTGAATCACTGTCTTCACTGACCACATCATTGTTTTGTTAAGTTATTATGCCGAGGCCCGTTGGCTTCTGACTTCTTAACGTTTAGAAGTGCAAATCAATAGCGCTCGTAATTACGTTTACGCTGGTAATCCCGTCGGTGCGCCCTGTCTGATTTGGTAAGCGCGCAAATGTACAATCAACACGAGGCCGCGCGCCAGCCGAGCGTCTGCGCACCAGCGACCGCAACAATAGGTTGAACAGTTACGGACGCGGCCTAGTTAAACATTATGAAAAACAGTAATTTGTTTGGTTTCTGACATTTGGTACTCGAATGTTGGTCTCGTGAAAAAAAAGGGGAGGTAGGAGTAAGAGACATTAGTCGCTGGAACCAGGTTAGAGTTCAAAATAGCATTATCACATTTGATAGAAACTTGTAAGTCGGATTCGCGATTAAGTAATCAATTTTTTCGTAACGAAGGAGAATGATAGACGGGTTGACGGTAGACTGGCAACAAACGGAAGTGGGCTAGTTTTGACATTCTATAAGGCAATGCCGGATTTCTGTGGTTGTATTTTGACTTCGAAAATTAATACATGTGTAGTCCGCACACAACTGTACTTTTGTGTCGATTTAAACATCAAATGTTTTTTTCCTAAATTGCAAGTACTTTGCTCGGCGTTGTATCGTTGTAACAAAGCGCTCGGTCTCATATCATGCGCGCTCGGCGCGCGGCAATGAGCGAAGGCTGAATAATACACTACAGATAATGATAAAAATAGAACGGGCGCACAATTCACGCGCGCGTTTACTTTTTAATCGCACGCGCCACAAACTGCAACGCTGTACGCACCAGCACAGCATCAGACAGAAAAAACTAAAGACGCCATCATATTGTGAGTGACAACATAGCGTTTTCATGTAGCAGGAACCCCTTATCCCACAGTCAGCGGTGCGGCGTGTGGCGGTGGCGCAAAAGAAAAACACAGAAATTCAGTGTGTGACTGAATGGTGTATAGTTACGTACGTCCAGAATTGTTTGACTTTATTTATTTGGGAATAAACATGGCGAAGGTGATGCATGTTGAGTTGACTAACCGCCAAATAACGATAAATGGCAGAGACTGTTTTGGGCCTCGAAGATAACAGTAAGTAACATAACATTTCTAAACGCTTGATTCTCTATGATACGTGCTGGTCGCTTCCCGTTTCAATGGGCCCCAGGAGAGCTGCACATCAACCGAGGCCCATCACCGAACTTTGTCGTGGTGCTGTGTACTCTATGTAGAACGTGCTTGGTTTCGGAATCTAGCCATTCAGATTTTATGGTTTTGTTTAGCAGTAAGTGGCCTGAAGCCTGAGATCATTTTTTCACGTGGAGAAGAACGGTTCTTGGATCCTGAGTGTCCCACTCTTCTTATGTATCAGATACATATATGTAGTACAGTTGATCCGATAAAACCGATAAACGAACCAAGTCAAAAAAGACCATTGGCTGAACAACAGTGGTCTCAATTGACGGGTGTGTTGTGGCCGGGTAAGGGGAGAGAGAGCGAACGAAACGATAAAAATAGATTATATCAAATATTATTTAGTACCAGGGGCCGTACGAGCGACTTGGTTGTTGTTTGTCGATTTTAGTTTTCAATTAAATCAATTTAACCGTCACTTAACGTTATTTCATTTAGAGCTGCTTATTCCCTTTGTCGCATGTAAAGAGGGCTTTGACTTCGGCCGGTTCATCTTGTTTTGTCAGCAAAAAACGATTTTCTATCGGTGTTTATGGTTTTATTGTTCCGTCACCACGGTTTTCGACAGTGGTCCTGGCATCGCCACCACCAACACCATGCCATCGCTGGCTCACGGTCTCTAGGTTAGGAACCTCCGCGCGCCGACAACACCACCACTATTGCCTCACCACCGCTCTGATCACGTGTTTGCGCCACCTCCAGCAGAAAGTGCTGGTGGCATTTTCGATCTGTTACTGATCTTACCATACAAGATTTCAGCCCCTGGTCATCGCCGTTTTGTGGCTTAACTGCCGGATTTTTAAAGAGAGAGAACTTGGATAAAAGACGACCTCACTTGCCGTTGTGTATTGAGAATTCTGGAACAAATTCGCTGAACTTTTTGAGATACAAAGAAAAAAGAACCTGGAAAACATCAATACTGGAACACACCAACTAAAACCGAATAATATCCGCTACAAAACACAGAACAGAGATTGTTGCTGCTGCTGACTCGTATCAGGAATGGGATTGACTAAACACACGAAAAACTCACGAATGGAAGCGTCTTGGAATGTATTTTTGTATATGGATGACATTTCAATGCAGCAGGCGCAATGAATGAAAAATGCGCGATTCGATTGAACTGTTCGTTGTGTTTTTTAGTATTGACAGAATGAGTGCGTCTTGATGCCCAGACATTTTTTGATAGACCGTTTTCAGGTGACGTCTGAGCTAGATTAGTCGGGTGACCTCACGTTTGTCTACTAGTGTTTGTTGCTTGTTCACAAGTAAAGAAAAAGAAGACATGTACTTATTCACATAATAATATTTTCGAGCGTCTTTGAATATAGAAGCGCGGCATAGAGCGCTAGACAGACTCTTTAACCGCGACCCCGGGGTAATTAACCTTTTTTGGTGAAGTGTGTTTTCAGTACACCCGAAATGAAACAAAGGATTACTTCTCTCTCTCAAAGTCTAACCATGATAAACGTGAAAACTACTAGCAATGTCAATGTAATGGAAACAAGTAGCGCTTGGTTACCATGAAACAGCGGCCTATTTGTTATTAATTTAAACACACTGCAAATTTTGGTGGCGGTGGTGTCGGCGGCGGACCCTGCTGCTGGGTGCACATATATTAAACGTTTCGAACATTTTTTTTCGATTCAATCGATCAGGCGCCATATTGTAAACTATCCGCTTAGGGACTCAATATGGCCATGTTTCCAATAGAAGATCGCGCTATTTTTAGATTGTGCTGACATGGCCATGTGCGGCGTTCTTCGTTTTTCTATTGCCATCATTAGCGATAAGTTGGCCTTTTTCACATTCCCAATCTTCTTGGGTTTTGTTTAGCTATTCTTTTGCGTCCTTTTTTCAGTTCGCACTGCGAGGCATACACAAAACCTCACTTAACCTTCTAAACCTGACAAACTTTTGCGCAGATTACAACTTAACACTACCTACCATCACACAACACCATTCCTAAATTGTGATCATAATGCAGGACACAGAGTTTGAGAACTGGGTCGTGACGTTCGCATCATCATTCTTGTCAAATTCCGTGAGATATACGAAATTCCAAGTTGACGTACTTTAAGCTTAGTCAATCCGCTTTCATAGCTAGATCGTGCAAATTGAACATTGTTTCAACCTGAAAATCATCTTGACGCGTAACCGAACAAGAAGATGAAACTGTCCAATTTGCTGACTATTATTGTCGCGGCACAAAATGACCAACTCGGTAAGCAAAAATAGAAACCATCAAGGCCAAGCACCAAAAATATAAATTTCAAACCACAAACGTGATGTTTCGCAATTTACCAAAATAACCCTAATTGACTGGTCGAGCCTGAACATCGTGCCTAGTTTGCAACTGGGCCAATACTTTACTGTCAATACCACCCTTCTAACCATTTGGTATTGTGAAATCGTCAGCCAAAGCTAAAAATAACCCATCACTACTCAGGCAGTGGCCATTTTCTGTTCACCATATCCCAGTTGATAATTTAACACTTGACGTAAAGAACAAAAAAGTTTCTTCATGTCTGTGTGTGTGTGATACGTCGTCTTATTCTAATCCGAAGATGGGTGGTTAAATTAAATTTCATTCGTCGCAACACAAACGACAGAAGCAAGGAGCCTTTTCTTAACTTGTCACAACACCTAACTTAACGCCTTCTTCTTTTAACTAGACAAAGACCAACGCGCCGCCGCCATTGAACATTGGGACGTGAATGGCAATTGCAAGGCCAAGGACGAGGGCTACAAACAGAACAAATGTGGCAATGTTGAGGGCAATGGCGATGGCTGGTGCTGCCACGGTGACTTGCCAAACAGTTGTCCCCCTCACATGGTGGCGAGTCTGAAGAAAAACTTTGAGTATAAGCACGCCATCCGCAAGAACAAGCCCCAAGAGTGGTGGTGCGTGGAGCCCCGACCAAGTGAGTGTTTGTTATGATCAGCTGTTTGATTTACGAATTTAATTCCAGAAATGAGTGCCAAGGAAAAGGCTCAGATTGAAAAATGTCTAAAGAGCTTCGACCCAAGCAGCTACACCACAAGTCACGGCAAAATTGGCTTCTTCCATCGTCTCCTCTCCAAAATTGTTTCCGAGCGCATTGATCGCCCTCACTACCAGTGTAATACACTGAAGAAGCTCCGTGAGAACTTTGTCGATTACTTGAAATTGCGCAAGCGATGTGCCAAGGATCTGACCGAGCATAAGAAAAAGCAGAAGGCAAAGGCTGCCAAGGAGGAAGAAAAGGAAGAGCGAGAGAAGAAAGCAAAGAAAGAGGCTAAAGAGGCTGACGCCAGAGACGCAAGTGGTGAACTCCGTCGACGGTTTGTTAATTACCAAATCTATCTTGTACATATAACGGAAACGTTTCTAGACGTGATGATGAAGAGAACGAGGAGGACTTCTTCTTTGACGAGGAAAACCAGAGCGGCATCGTCGACGCCGCCGCCGAGAACGAGCTGAACGCGCTCATCGACAGTTTGATGAAGCTCGAAGATTCTGACGAAATGACGATTGAGGATCTCCAAGAGTTCTATGACAACGACTGCGCCGGCGACAATATTGTGAGTAAACTTCTAGGATCAGATCAGACGTTAAACGTTTTTCAATAAAGGACGTCGATACATGCTCCGAAATTGCCAAGATCCTCGCTGGCGGCTCTGACACACGTTCCGACGAACAAAAAGCATCAATGGAGGTGTTGATCAAGACTTCTAAATCTCGACGCGGTATTGTCTCATGGTCAAAGACCTTCATCCCGGGTGACTTGCCCCACTGCCGCAAGAAGCGCAACAAGCTCAACACCAAGACACGTACTTACGTCGGACGCATGGTTGAAATGCGCAAAAAGTACAACACCAATCCCGATAAACTGGCGGTAAGTTGAATAATGATTCAATGAGATTAAGTAACCAGATTGTTCAAATACTCTCTTGCAATTAAAGCCGTCAATTAAAACATTCCCAACGACATTAACCTCGTTTGACTTGTTTTTGACTTAAATAACGTCTCTGTAGGCCGCGAGACGACAGAAAAAGAACAAAGCCGCCGCCCGAGTCCTCCGTGCCCAAGCCGCCGATGATCGCGTCACCGAGAAGAAGGAGAAGAAGGCCGCCGCCGAGGAGCGCAAAGAGCAAAAGGCCGAAGATAAGGCCAACCGTCGATTCGGCCGAGGAATAGGCCACTTTGACCATCTTGACCCCATCACCAACACCACCACCGACCTAGAGAGCCCCGAAATCGCCGACACCACGAGAAAGCCCCTAACTTCATTGCTTAGAACGTAAACTCTCGATCCACTCTTCAAACTTCTCGACTCGACAGTTGACTGTTCTTTCGATCGTAATCCCAGTGTGACTACTGACGCCGAATTATTATTATTATCACAACGAAAAATTGACAACCAAAAAAACATATTTTGTAAATAGACTTGACAAGCCACACCGACCAGCGGAATCAAAGTAATTACTCGCGATTCCCTTATGTACATAAGTAAAGAACGAATATCACAAAAACCACTAACGAAACGGACGCTTATTGTGCCCTAAAACAAATTTAATAATCTATACAATTCAGTCACCACCATGCGTACTGATGCAAACGTTGCTAGTTAAAAATTTTATAATACCGTTTCCACATTATTATTTAAACTTATGTGCTTTTCAACAGAAAATAATTGATCAACCACCCAAACGTCAACCAACCAAGGTCGGCCCATTTATTCGCGAGAGTTTTTGACAGTGCTCCCTCTCTCCATACTCCGTTTTCTATTAAACAATCACCCACACCCCCCAGTAGAATTAACCTATTGAACCCTGAAACCGACACATCAACACACCCAAACACAAAGCTGCGAAGAAGACAAAGGCGTAACAAAATTTGAGCCCAATCAATTCAGTATGCTACTACATCAAAAAAGTTAACACGCCTCTACACGACTTCCTGGTCACATCTGTGCGATGTGTCAGTTAGTTTCCTGCCTGTTGAGCTGCGTCAAGGACCTCCTCTTATCACGACTAGTCGCTAAGTTTAGTTGATTAGAACACCACAGTAAATTAATAGCGTAGAATCAGCAATAGTCACAATCATATTATAAAACACTCATATAGACATCACCGCCACCACCACCATCAGTAGTACTAGTTGCTTGATCCCAAATGGAAAAGAAAACGACTTCTAATTTTTTGATACTCTGTTAGCGCACCTCTTGATATGACTAACGTTGCGAAAAATTCGATCGGACCAATTTTCGACAGTATAACCAAATCTTTCTCTTTTTCCAGTGAGCGACCACACAAAAAGATCAAAAAAGCTTCAAACCAAACGATACACAATTGAGCCGACCGGTGCCGTTGATCAATGATATCAAAATATATCAAACTCTACGAAGAAGAATTACACTTGACGAAGAGACATTTACAACGATAAATGTATATTCTATAAACCGTGAATAAAGAAATTGAATCTCTTTGTTTCATACACACATCTAATTTGAGTCTCAATTTGTCTTACAGTCAAGCGATAATTGTCCTGGTAAAGTCTGGTAGGCATCTGAAGTAGAGGTTCGTGCGGCCGACAGGTTTATTTCTGTCACAACCACTACCTCATTATCGATTATTATTACTATTGCGCCGCCAGGCGTCGTTCGGTTGACATTGACAGTCTATGTGCGTGTGTGTATACCAAATATGTTTTTGGTTATAGTATTCACTTTGCCGAAGTCATCATTGGTTGAAAAAGTGACAGGATTAGCTGTTTCCCCCTGCTAGTACTACATCGGCAATCAAAAAGACACCACGCGCAAAGTTAAATCCTACGTTTGAAAATGATCGATGGAACATTCAAGTTGAAGGGAAATCTAACGAAATCAGCACAATTTGAGACGTTGACAAGATGAGGGACATAGCTCGCCCCTCATCATCTAAACCAAACTCATTCAGTCGCTGCCACTTTCATTCTTTCGACCCCCCAATTGACACAACACACTCACAAGCACAAGACAAAAACCTTTGCTTTTACACACAATGAGACTGCTTCTCATGCACACACTGGTGCATGTTATGCGAACAGAGATCCTTTGTCCTGCCAAGGGCGATATTGTCGCATACCGGCGATATATGGAGAGATTAATCACAAAAGTCTCGGATAATCCGCGTTATATTTCCACCGATGCCTGTGAGCCCTCGATGACAGGGTTTAGGTGTAAACGCGTAAATGGCAACAGGGGAGGGTTCTCTTAACTTCGAGTTCTTTTCTCTCATTTTGAGCAAGAACTATAAATAGAACTTACCAAACAGTGATTTTCGATTTTGCGAGACGTTGCTCTTCCGCTTTCCATCATACACGGGCAATCTGCGTGCCTCGACATTTGCACCACAAGCGTCGAACAATTATCACGGTCAAAAGTGCGTGTTGAAGTCAGTCATTTACAAGGTGAAACTAATTGAGATACAACGGAATGAAGTTAATTTTAAACTTTTATAACAGCCAGATGAGCACAAACGGGGGCGAATTCGACGGGTCAAGAACGAATGTTACAAGTGGACACTGGAAAAGAGTACGGGCTACATTAAGGCCGCTTGGTCAACGTGGTCCCAATTTACCCCGTGCAGCGTCACATGTGGCAATGGGAGCCGTTTCAAGCGACGCCAATGTATGAGTGATAATGAAGGAATTGGGGATTGGTTTAGTCCGCATTGAATAAGTTGAACAGTTTCTGCGAAAACAGTCCGTGCCGAACTTTGAGTTTGAAGTTCCATAATGATTTGCCCACTGTTATGACAATCTCCGTACAAAGTACTCGAAAACGAGTTTTGTGGTAATGAAAGTGACGATCAAGTTGAAATTGGCTGCAATGTGGCGCGTTGTTTGACTTGGGATTAGCCATAATAAGTTGTGTTCGAATTGTGCTGAAATTAACAATGAAAATTGGGCTCATGGTGATCCATTGGTAAAGAGTGAGACTGTGGGCGAAACGGTAATCATGCCGGAAACTATTAGACTCGTCGACTCATCAAGTCAAGTGACGACGACGCCAACGACACAGGTGGTGCTGATCAAAACGGCTGAAGATACAGCGAGGTAAGTGTGTATTCCTGTTTATAAGCGGAGTCAAATATTTTGCTAGCTCAATTGACAAGTGTTTCACATTCAATGGACAACGCGATCCAGACGGAGTGTTGATTGAAAGCGAGAAAAAGTGCATCATCGACGCAATCACAAATATCAGGTTCTTGTTTATGTGTGACCACCCATTTAAAAACATTCCTCCAGTGATGATGAGCTCAGGGGTGAACAAATGCGAACAATTATCTCGTCACTGACAAATCGTCTTTTGCAATTAGGTGCCGAGTTTGAATCGGTGGCAGAGACATCGAATGATAGGAGCGCGAGTTTTATTTGAACATAAGCCCTGAGTGGCCAGACGCTTAATTCACTTAAAATGAACTAATAGTTAATTTTTATATATAGGCAAAACTGTTTAGAAACCGCACACAAGCATTGCCGAGCTACAACAACAAGTGAATGATTTAACGAAAGAGAATCAGCACATCAATGAGCTGTTGCATCATCAATCTAGGAAATAACTTAAAGGCTTAACAAAAGGCTGACACTGCATCAATAATAAACCTGCTTCTGACTCAAAGAGAACCGTTTGCTACTTTGATCATGCATTATGTTAAAGGAGTTCTATAATTTCTTCGCTAACTTCTCGGTCCCTGGGGGGGGCGTTTTGCAGCTGTTTCAAAGCTTTTATTGAAAGTCTGTTTCAGTGACTGAAGGCCAAGTCAAGTTGTTGGAGCTTGTTTGTCATTTGCGGACAACTTTAACTGACGAACACTGGCTACGTTGTTTGTCATTTTATGACAGTAACTGAATGATTAGTCTTTTTATCATAGTATTGCTCTCTGAGTTCCTTACTTAAAAATACACACAGAGAACACACACTTGTAATGTTAATACTAATATTTATTGTTTGGTTATGTTTTTAGCTGTGAATCACAGCCGGTGATTAAGCGCGTTATGTACAGTTTGACCCGATGGTTTAAGAACCTAAAATTCACATAGAATACTATGTTTATTTAAGTTAAGTTAACGAAAGCTTCTTCCAGACCAAATAGAGCATCAAGTTTATCTCTGTCCTGAATAGTAATGACGAGGGACGTCACTACTGTGGCGGAGAAAGCAACGATTTCGGCAATGACGACAATGAGAAAAAGCAAGCGATTTATCATGTCGGCCATGAATTTAAAGCCTAGTGCCAGCTCATCGTGTTCGAACGTTTTATGTAACTCGTCGCCTTCGTGCTCAACAATTTCCCTGACTTTCTCTGGCACGTCAATCTCCCACAGTTTACATGTCATAAAGGTAAAGAATTTGGCCAGGTACATGCAAGCCTTGGCTTCGCTCTTTGAGAAGTTGCCCGATTCGTATGAGTTGACGTGGTAGAGAAAAAGCGTATGCGTGGTAACTGATTTAAATCTTATTGAAGAACATCATGAATAAAACTTACCTAATAAAGACAATGTCATTAACAAGATCAACGTCACAAAGTAGACGAGTAGATTTGGTGTGCGTTGAAGCGTATCAAAAACGGGAATGTTAGTTTGTAAGTAGTCAATATAAACTACCACGGTCAACAGTAATGTAATTTGAAATCCCATTTTCTCGCCGGATTGAGCTTAATAAGAATAAAGTTTTATATGCAGTATCATTTCAGTGAGTCAGTACTCGTACCTGGTATGACCAGGCCAATTGGCGCCAAGAGACTTAGCATGACAATTGGAAAAGTCAACGTCAGTACATAGTAGGGCGAGTTACGCTGAAATCCTAACTTGACGTCGATTGTAGAGTAGTTCTTCTTCGCGACAAAGTCGCTTCTCGTGCCGTTCTCGATTTTGTAAGCAAAAAAGTCCCACTCGGTGTTTCCATTGTAGTACTTGTATTTGATTGCATCCAGCGACTTCTTCGTTATTGACCTATCATACCATCCCTTGTTAGTCTTTTCAGAATCCGTCGAATTAATCCAGTTATGAACCGTTAGTTTAACTTTTTCGGAAGAGTAATCAGCCGACGATAAGATGATGTTAGCGATTTGTACATCATAGGGATAAGTGGTTAGTGACGAACCCATCATTGATCGCATTCGATATGCGCGTTTGTAAACGACTTTGCCCGATGATTCAATCTTCAACTGACGTTGTTTCTCATCGTCGGGCGAAAAATCGTTGACGCGATTGAGAATCTCAATGTCAGGAATCCAGACTTGACTTCGATCAACACGAATACTGTTGATACTTTGACCCACAGAATTGATGTAGGTCGCTTGCGTTTCGCCTTTCGAACTTGTCTCAATTTGAGGCGTACTCTGCGTAGTTTGAGACGTACTTGGTGTAGTCGTTGAATTCCTCGCCGAGTGTTGTGTCGAAGCAATTGCCTGTTGCTTACCTGTTTTCCAGCTCAATTTTTTGTCATACCACTCCATGGTGATGACAATTGATGCGTCCATGTACTCTTCGTACAAGTTAATGGCATTGATTGCCCTTACTTGAAGGTACACGTCAATATCAATCGGATCATACACATAGCCGGAGCGCTCTTTTGATGGATTTACGAGCCCCCAAAGTATCTTGAACTGTTCCCCTTTTTCAAAGATCTAATGTTTTGGTTAATTGACTGTTATATCGAATAAATTCTGTTGTACCTCTGTATAATCACGTTTTGGAGCCTTTTTAAGTTCTGAAGTTAGCTGCGTATAGACGTATTGCTCGCACATATCTTCTGGTAGGTAGGGCGAAAACGAAGTCACGTTGTTGCTTCGTTTTACGATGAAACCTTTCAGACATGATGTATCGGTGCAATTGGCCTCTGTGAACTCCTTTATCAAGCCGACCTGTTGCTCGACTAATGTATCGTCAGCGTCCATCCAAAACTTTGTCACGTTAGCTGCAGTCTTCAACTGCTTCATTTTGGTTAGCAAGGCGTCATCAACTTCAATACGCTTTTGCTGATTGATTCTTTCGGTTACCTCCGCTAAATTGGTGAAATCAAACTTTAGATCACAGGTAGATGTTCAAAACTTACACATTGGTTCACATTTGACCTCAATGAAAAATTTGACCGATAAGCCGCTGGTGTGGCCGCAGTTGTATCCGCCGTAGTTGCCGGAGTAGTAAGGATGTGCATTGAAGGAAACAAAAATCTCTTGGGTATTTGTCTCAACCCAGTCATTGTTTGTTGCGTCCAAGCTTTGCTCTGTTATGTTGCCGTTAGTAAGCTTCACTGTTTGTTCGACAACCTCGTCAAAAACTTCGGCTTCAGTTGGTTCAATTAGTTCGCGCATAAGCCGATATGTGATGACTTCTGACGGCACTTGGCATTTGACTTTTTGTGAAATAGTATGACTGCCATCAGTATTTTGATTGGTGATTACGGTGTTTGGAGAACCGTCGGCAACTCGCCTTTCGTAGCCGCTGTAGTAGGCGCTGTCGCTGTAGTAGGAGCTGTCGCTGTAGTAGGCGCTGTCGTAGAGGGCCGAAGTGGTGGAAGAAGTGGTGGAAGAAGTGGTGGTTGCCTCATCCCGCTCACCTTCGTCATCCCGCTTTTCAACACACATTACTTCTAACTTAAAGCCAGATTGAGTCACAGTGCCGTCAGATCGGAATCTCAAAAAAAGATAGTTTGAGCCAATATCATACCAGTCTCCGCGTTTAATCTCATTCGGCAAAGAATCGATGCTTCCCGAAAATTCGTTGTAATAGCCATCGAATTCCACCTCAAGGTTATCGTAGTTTGATTCGGTGTTGAACCCACGATCAAGATTCAAGCGTAGTTGAATGGTTTCACCACTTGGGCATTCAAATCGACGAGACATGCACATATTATTCTCGTATGGAAGCTTTGTCTCGAAACTTTCGGTGACAAGCAGACTACCAGGCAAGATAGTACTGATGTCATTAGGTGAATTGTATCCAGCGCACTTATCATTGGCAAAAGCGCCAATGTTGGCATAGTCACCTTGGTTCGCTTTTCGCCAACTATCCTGGATGACGCGCGGGTTGTAGTTGTCCGGGTGAAAAAGAGTCTTATGCAATTTCATCTCGTCTTCAGAGGCCTGGACACTTGTCAATGACCATGCTAGCAGTGAGTATCGCATACTGATACGCATGCTCTCTATCAGCTGATTTGGAGGACGTTGGGCCTCGGAGCTGGGCTTGGCAAAGTTCGCTGGAAAAATAAATTTTTCTTACTTTTACAGGTTCAAACTAAATAAAAACTTAGTTGGAAACCATCTTAAACTAAGCAAAGCACTAGAGAGCAGAGACGCCGATAGCGACCTCGTTACGACCTCGTTACGTATATGGACCTGTTACTGTAGTTTGGGACGAGGCAAGATTGAACGTGTGGGTAACTGATCCGAAAAAACTGGTGCCAGGGACGGAAATGGCAGTAACGGATCGTTTTATTTTTTTTAATTATCACGTTAAATTTTTTTTTCCCATAGAGTTACTTTATTGTTTCAATAAAGATTTAGAAGGATAATCATGTCAAGTTGGTAATAATGATAGAACGGGTGCTATAAATGGGATCCATCATTATAATCTGAAAAATGCAGACAGCAGTGCCGTCACGATACTACCGTTATAACCTATGATGATTCTACCGTATTAACGCACGAATATAGTGAACAGGAAATGTGGAATAACTTCAAGATGTCTCACAACCCAATCCGTAAAATCTGGCAACATTCACCTTAACTCTGAGGGATAAGAAGGTAAACACGGTGTCTAGTAGAATTTTTTAGTTAATGAAATAGTTGAGGTTGAAATAAAAACCGCATAACTTCCTTACACGGTTGGCGAGCAGTTTATTGCAACAACGAGAAAAATTTAAATCCATGTCATTAGTTTTCCAATGATCGGCATCTTGGTCAGGCCACTAAGGCCCGAGCCGGAATTCCCGTTCAGTTGATGCTCGGAATCTCGTTTCCACGGGAATGGCGAAGAACGTTTCCACTACAAGAACAATAAGAATGAATTTCAAGTGAAAAATAACCTCTTCTCGCCCAAAGCATGCCAGACCACGGCATCCCGGCATGCCCAGATCGGCAAGAGAAATGGCAAAGGCTATGAAATAGGTTAAAGTTCATATAAAAAGGACGAGTACCTTGAAAAACGAACGCAAAGACCAGTCTCATTGTAAAGCAATAATATGTGAAATTGTTGTACGTTAAAGCAGTTTTATACTCAGAGATATAAATAACTGATTGAATAAACCAACAAGCCTTAGGTTGTTTTGTGGGCAAACGGCGCGGTTACATTATTCGGTCAATAATTGTACACGCAGCTGTCACGAAATAAGTTGAATACTTCTACTACACTAGTACAGTTTTTATTTGACCTCTCCAGTTCGTGGTCTAATTAAAACAGCATTTAGTTTAATTATATTGTTTTTATTGAGTACAAAGAATTGTCGTGACAGGCAGAAACAGAAAAAAAATTATCCGTAGTAAATTTTAGCTTCGCGTTGCTTTGAAATGATTCGTGCAAAGTCGCCATTCCGTTTCAACGTTTCATTCGCCAGTGCAATAATCAGCTTGAGCTCGTCGTTGTATTCGCTTGATTTGAGCATGAAATCATTCAACGCATGAATGTCAAGTTGGATCACCTCGACCCACGACTCCGACATGACCGTTGTCACTGATCGTGGGTTGATGATCGTCGCGAAACACTCGAGACCAAAGTAGTCACCCTCGCCCAAGTGGTACAGTTCACTGCGTCGGGGTCCCTCTTCGCTGTCGACGGCGACGATGCCCTGGCGAATGATGAAGAAGGAGCGCGCGATGGCGCCAGTGGTGACGATGTTCGTATAGGGCTGATACATTTCAGTGGTGAACAAATGACACAGTTTACGCTGGAGATCGTCGCGACATGTGCGGAAGAAGTCGCAGTCTTTGATGTAGTTGATCAAGCCACAGGTCACCACTTCTTCGTGTAGCAAAGGGTTCAACTCGCTCAAGATTTGATCTTCGTCAAATATACGTTGCTTGTAATGATACTCATAGAAGTCCTTGACCGAGCGTTTCAAGCTGATTGGCGTTCGATTGAAACGTAAGTAGTCATCAACCTTTAACAGACATAATGTCAATGGTCTGCTGTTCAAGCTGTAACTGACCTCTTGGAGATGGCGCTTGAATATTTTCTCGCCCATGTTCAACTGATCAATGAGTGAAATCATTTGTGACAAGAACAAGGCAAAGACAAGGCAGCCAACAAACAGAACCGATACCGTTGCCCACATATCCTCGATTATGCTCGGCGTATACACGCCATAACCAATCGATAGCATGTGAGACATTGACTTGAACAGTGCGTGAAAGTACATCTCACCATGTGGTTGGTCCTCTATGCCGGATTGATAAATCCACGATTGTGTCAATGAATCTGCTGGGCCGAATCCATTCATAGAATGGGCTAACTGAACGTAGTATATCTTGTTTTATACTGTATTATTTGGAAATAAACTAACATTTTCGACTCCGTTTGCTTGGGATGGGATCAAATACAGAATACACGCGTTCCAATGGCCGACCATGATCAAGATGAATGTCCACGTGATTGATTTCATCATATTCTCAGCGAAACCATAATTCATATTCAAGTGATCCTCCCACTGATGTAAGTATCGGACGAAACGACCAAGTCGCAAAA
Source organism: Oikopleura longicauda (assembly GCA_004367895.1). Taxonomy (NCBI): domain Eukaryota; kingdom Metazoa; phylum Chordata; class Appendicularia; order Copelata; family Oikopleuridae; genus Oikopleura; species Oikopleura longicauda. Next base: position 23,297 of record SCLD01124452.1, read on the forward strand.
TGCGCAACAATGCCAATATTTTGAGAACGCGGCCAATTTTGAAGAATTTTGTATTTGCTTGAATACAATTTTAGCTACATCAAAAGAAAGAGAGAGTCTGACAAAGACAGCTCGTAAAAATAACAGGATCAATCAAAGAAAGAGATGAATTAAAGAATTATGGAACACCCAATTTTTCTACTCCATGAACTTACCAATCATTCGCTCGTCCGAGCCCTTGAAGAAAAATGAAATCGCCACGTCAAATGGAAATGTGGCAATTAAATCAATAAAGAACCAGCTCTTTATGTAATTCTTCCGAATTTCAGTCGGATCCATTTCGAGCACTTTGCGAATGTGATAGGTGAAAATTCCGGTTCGAAAGTTGAGCATCATGTCCAATATGAACCAGACATCGGTGATGAACTTGATTGTTCCCAATTGTTTCGACGTATTATCCAAGTAGAATGACAATTCTTAAAGTTTGATTTCTTTTAGTTGTTGTTAGTGGTAAGTCTAACCTAATGGTATGGTGATGATATTAATCATCAATATAACAATGGACACTAAATCCCAGTAAAATCGAAAGCTCGAGTGCGGATGCAATACGAAACGGTGCGTCTTCTCAGATATTATCTTCTCCACATTGCGCTTGATCTCGGCCGAATCATTGGCTGTATTGTCCGAGACAATCGCCGCTCGACGTGATTTTCGATTTGGTCCCATTTTTGATGGGCTAATCGCATTCTGCCGATCTGGATTGTCCTCGTCGTCGGCCTGGATGAAGGTGGTCGACAGTTTCGTCACCATTTTGATACTTGTGCCAATTTTCCTGAACTTTTTCAGCCCCGTCACTTGATCCTCTTTCTCTTTGTTCTCTTCGCTACTCTCCACCTCCATGTCGGGGAATTCTTGTTGCAGTTGTTTGATTGTTGATATTTTGCGTGAACAGCGATGGATGATACTCAGATAGTCTTCGCCTTTATCTTCACTATCCGCCCCCAGCATGTCGCGTTTCTTGTCAAGTAGTGAAACAGCTAACGCTTCAGCGTATGAGTCTCGATTTTCCCAGGCATTGTCTCCTGAAAGTTTTAAACGTTATCCTATATCGAAACAACAGTGGTTGATTCTTATAAATCAGTGCAACTACGTTCACTTTCAGTGAAATTAAGCACCATTATTTGGAGCAACTCCTGAAGATTGAAATAAAACTTACCTTCATCTTCACTGTCATCCTCTTCGGATGATGACATTAATGCAAGCGCTATTGTCGGCCTTCTTTTCAGTGTTGCCCTGTGTGCCATTTGTCTGATTTTAGTTTCCTCGTCACTCTCAATGTCACTGTCCGAGCTGGCGATGTCATTGGTCCGTTCAATTTCGAAGCTGGACACCAGTTTCGACGCCCGTTTCCAGTTCACGGCTGGTTCAGCCCTTAAATTTAACTTTAGATCGGTTCAATGTAACAAATAACGAATTTTACCGTAGACCAGTGTCAGATTCAGCCGGAATGGTCGTTCGTGACTGGGTCTCAGGCGGAATTGTCGTCCGGGACTGGGTCCTGCTGCTGATGACAGAGTCGGATCTGATGTTAGGGCCCAGCGATGGCAACACTGGCTTGTCCAAAGTCAACCGTTGGCTTGATGACTTTTTCGTCGTGAGCCTGGTTTCGGAGACATGCTCGAGGAAGGAGTCGAGAAAGTCCAAATCTGGTGAGCTATCCCTGCTCATTTCGTGTGTGCGTCCCTCGTGCGGGTAAAGTTAGTCTAAATTGAACAAAACGCCAAGCCCAAGTCAATAGTGACAAATCTAGAACTTTTTGAAAGTGTCACCCGGGCAAATCCCACCCTCCCATTGGCCAGCCAATCAAATCGCTCAAAATGTCGGCAAATTATGCCTAAGAGCCCTAACAAGTTCTTAGTAACAACTGATTTTAGCAAATTTTATCAGTGTTGGGGCTATCAGTCAATGACACTTTTAACCATAATCACGATTTACAATGACACTTTCAACCGCTTCGTAGTTTAACGATCGTTGTGAAAAACCCGCCCACAGCGTACCCAAAAGATTATCCGATTCTTCGTAACAGTAATGTTCGAGATCGTACTTAATTTCGGAATCGTAGACTTAGAATAGTTTGATGGATTGTAATCGGCGCAATATTATTCAAGTAGAAAATTGTTTGTTCTGTATCCGAAGACAATACTTTCATCTGTGTTCGTTAATTCAGCAGGGATCAGTTGAATGAGTGTAGTTTTTGGGTCTATATATAATATTTTATTTATTTATTAATAATTAAGGACGTTACTCAGGATAGGTCTTTTACGTGCATTTTTCCTAGTGCATAAAGAAAAGGCGTAGAAAGCTGATTATTGCACAAAGGCCTCTTCTCATCCTAACTAAGACTTTCACGTCGCCTTTTATGAAAATCTGCCCTGGGGGCGTTTTTACAGCAGTTACAAAAATCAAAAAATCGTAAAACTGCGATAA
>SCLD01124564.1:0-25741 GCA_004367895.1 Oikopleura longicauda
AACTTTCCAACTTAAATCTTTCTAACTCTACGATCTTTCCAACTAAACTTTCCAACTAAATGTAAGCCCACGAAACGTATGAAAATGTGACAAATTCAGCCCAGAATGGTTTGAAAGTACTCTTGAAACTTGCACTGACTTTCCGCCTACGCTTTTGCTCATGCAAAGGTTAAATTCAGACGATATGGGCATTTTTTGGTGGTTTTCCATACGAAAATGATACAGTCTTATGTGTGTGAGTTCCAAACCAAGTGGGTCAGTCTACTGTGTGTAGGTTCAAGACCAGATGGAGCACTCTAATGCGTGAACTCCCTCAAAATTTCAGTACGACAGCAACCAGGGTCCAGCGAACAGCTGTTCGAACTGTTCGCCGTTTTCGAACTGTTCCCACTTTTTGAACTGTTCGCACTTTTCGAACTCTTCGTACTTTTCGAACTAATCGCACTTTTTGAACTGCTCGCACTTTTAGAACTATTCGTACTTTTCGAAGTATCGCGCGAAGTAATCGCACTTTTATAACTGTTCGCATTTTTCGCACTGTTTGAACTGTTTGTTGTTCGCATCATGAAAATCTGGCCATTACCAGATGGTCAAAAGCGAACAAGTTCAGCACTAGTCTCATCACCACCAAAGTTTCAACCCGTTTTAATCCGTTTGAAACCGGTGAACTGAAGAAAGAATCTTTAGAATTGGTCCTTTTTCAATTTTAATTCAAAATCATTTGATGAAATTGAAATGTCAGTTTGGTATAAATTGCATTTCCTTTTTATGGCACTTTTCGAACTGTTCGCACTTTTCGAACTGTTAGCACTTTTCGAACTGTTCGCACCGTTCGAACTGTTCGCACCGTTCGAACTGTTCGTTGTTCGCAAATGGTCAAAAGCGAACAAGTTCACCACCTTAGTTTCAAACCGTTTAAACCATTTGAAACCGGTGAACTGAAGAAAGAATCTGGTTTTGGTCCTTTTTCAATTTTGATTCAAAACCATTTGATGAAATTGAAATGTCAGTTTGGTATGAATTGCATTTCATCTGGACATATCGGCGCCATTATAACCTTTTTAGATTTGTCTTTTCAAACTAATTCAAATAATTTCATTTCGAAGATATCAACTCGGAGAAAAATGAAAATACCCAGCTATTATCAAAATGTCAAATACTAAAAACATCTCAAATCGAAAAATATGTCGGTATAAATAGGCATAATTCCAGGAAATTTTTATTTTTTGACATTTTTAGATTTTATATTGTTTTTTTCAAATTAATGATGCCGATTTCCTGAATTCCAGAAATGAAGTTATTATTGGAATTTTAATGGGCGTTTTATTGATTTCTAATATCATTCAAATTCTATGAATAAAGTGGGGTTCGTCCTGACTCTGTCCAAATCATCCGACAAAAATAGTAGGAAGAGAGCGTTCACGCCCACGTTCGCTTGAACGGAGCCACGACAAACCTCACTTTACCAGAGACATGCTTGGAGAACGTAAGGAGCCAACCTACGCCCAGAAAACCTTCCGAAATTTCAGCTCGTAGAAAAATGAAAATACCCAGCTATTATCAAAATGTCAAATCGAAAAAAATATTTTGGTATAAATAGGCTTAATTCCGGGAAATTTTCATTTTTGACAGTCTTTCGATTGGTATTTCAAATTGGTGAAAAATAAGACCGATTTCCTGTAGTCATGAATTTTGAAATTTGCGTGGGCGTTTACGTGAGTTGGCATCACCGGGCAAAATTTTGGTAGTTTTTTTGAATTTCTTATCCTATTAGAAATTTTTGAATACCAAAGACATGCTCGGGAAACGTTGGGGTCCAACCTACGCCCAAAAAAAAACCTTTCGAAATTTCAAATTTACGAGGGTTGAAATTGCGTAGGCCCAATTCCGGGAAATTTCGATTTTTGACATGAATTTTTAGAATTTCGACTTTTTGGTAGTTTTTCGTAGTTTTTCGTAGTTTTTCGTAGTTTTTCGTAGTTTTTCGTAGTTTTTCGTAATTCAGCACATGACATGATTTTCAGAGTGAAACACCCACGCATCTCAGTGGCACCCACGCACTTTCAAAAACTTGTAAACCTCACAAACTAAAAATGTCTGAGAATTTCCCGGAATTCAGCCTAGATATGAACCGACATTTAATCTTAATTTCTACCCAGGTTGATTTGATCTTTTCAAAGACACAGTAGTTTGCTGGGAAATTAAATTAGCATAATGTCACCATTTAATTTTAAGACTATTATTTATATAATATCAAATTTTCAATATGGATATTTCATAAAGCAATGTTTGCAGATAGAATATTAAATACTTTTTTTGCCATGAACTTTCCGTAGACTACGGACCGAACCATACTTTAGTGAAATAACTTAACTCCCAGGTGCCAAATGTCGTTTCAAAGGACATTTTTAACTTACACTAGACATTGAGTACCCAAAAAAACCACCAATCGGTTAGAAATTTCGATGCGCAATGCAGAATTTAATAAGCTTTCTAAACATCGATGAGGTCACCCTCAATTATTTCTGGGACCCCCCCCCCCCGCTTCAAAACGAATTTTCTTCAGGGAAAGGGTTCCAAGAAAGGCGGTTTCTTCAGTGGAGTCCCTGAAAATATTGGGCTAGTAGACGATGTGCAAATATTAGTAAAAAGTGGTAAAGCGAAGAAATGGTATAGAGGAATAAGATTAATAGTGTAAAATTAGTACTTTTAGTACTCCTTGGTATTAATTAATCGTTTGTTTGATAGTAACATAATTCTTATTTATGGTAACATAATTCTTATTTATGATTAGAATTGAGCTATACGCGAACCAACGAATAGCAGCCCCAGATCGATAAGAATTACCAAAAATAGTTTGACCCATAAGTTCAGAGTTCCTCATCTTGTTATTATAAAATAATATGATAATATACTATTTTTATCATATTAAAAATGGAATAATGCAGTCCAAAGTATTCTCATATTCAAATATATAAATCCTATATAAACCCATATTTAGACCTATATATTAAGCCGTAGATTAAGACCTATATTATATAGGCTATATAGGTCTTTATTAGGGTGATTCACGGCCTATTTCGCTAATGTATTCTCGACCAAATTTCAAATCCAAATTTTACCACGAAAAACACGTGATCGGATAAATCCTAATGATGCATTGTAAAACTGGTTTCATAATGTATCATCACAGTTAGTCACTTTATAAAAATCCCCAACAGTATTTCTTTAATTCGAAATTTTTGATTTTTCACAATTTTTCCCTATCTTTGCAATGCTAAACATGCCATTTTGAAATGGTCATAACTTATGGAGCGCAAGTTTACGCAACTTTGATTTTTCAGCTATAATTCATAGCTAGAGTGATTCCCCCCTTTTGACCCAGCTTGATTCTTGGAAAAATTTTCCAGACTCTTTTCCAAAATACGATTTCTTGGGTTTGTATTTCAACTTATGTATATTTCCAATGTGTCCCCCAAATAGTCATGAATCATGATTAATCATGCATCACTTCACAGGCGTGAAGGTGAATATCGTCACCTGGTTATAATCACTTTTTCGAGATGGCGCCAACGAGCAAGCCCCTATTTAAGTGAAATCCGCGCATTCAAATTAACAAAATGTATCAAATAAAATAGAGTTTGACAGCTTTTTTATAAAAAAACTACCAAAATTTATGTTTTCCTCGAAGTAGTTGAATCACAACTTCGAAAATTTGACGAAGATCTACAAAATGAATCAGATAAAATATATGTTTCTCGGATATTTGAAAACCATCAGGTTTCGAGACCGATAAAATGAAAATCATTAACAAACCTTATTAATATAAACCTTTTGAACCATCAAGAAGATATCAATAAATCAAATGAATCTGAAAAATATCAAACTCGCAATTTATAAATATTGCAATTCTGTTATTTAATTTGACCTTCTTCTGTTTTGAAGTTCATAACATTCATAACTCGTGGAAAAATTTGCCGGACCAAACCCCGGATTTCGAAGAATTTTAAAATCGTATAAGAATCGCGTTTGTGAAAAAAAAGTCCCTAAAACTTTCTGGGTCAAACTCCTCAAGTCGTATTGAAAGCCCCGTGGAAAAATTGTCCACAAAACACGCTGGGTCAAACCCCAAAACATTGCAAATAAGGTTTAATGACCCAAAATGACCTCTTTATCACCTCACGTGACCAGACAGTTAAAAAGTCGTCCCTTATGAATAATTGGTCTGGAAAAATATTCCAGTTATTCGGGGCAATTTTCCATGAATCAAGCCTAGTCATGCTTCTAAAATTTGCTAACAAGAGTAGGGTAACTCGAGAACGAGAGTGAAATCAAATATCATCACATTAATCCGTTTGCATCGATAATTGATTATAGCTTCCGGAACAAAGTTTCAGAGTCCCAAAAACGTCTCAAAATAGCTTTTCTTCCTTTTGGACCAATCAAAGCGCTGAATTATCAATAACCGTATAAACACAGAAACAGGGTACAGGGGTTAATAAAGTTTAGGGCAAAAAGATTTGAAAGAGCATTTATTCCCGTGTTGGGAATTCGACCTAATTTTATACCCCCTGTACTTCAGAATTCTTAAAATGAAGCGTCGTCACGGCCCGTCCGTTGATGCCCTGATAAGAACCCTACATTTATCCTGACATACCCTTCACCGCATTCAGACTTTAACCGTACCCTCCATGGTTAGGGTGAATTCCGAGAAACTTCAAAAATTTCACTTTCAGGCCTAAATTGTCATTTTTGAAGAAACATCACAAAAATGATAACTAAAGTGAATTCTTGGATTTTTACGAACTCACCCTATACAAGATTTTCGCGATTTTCCTAAAAATGGCCATTCCGATAATGACCAATTTCGTAAAAATTTTCATAAATAATATGTAGGGTCAATTCGAAAAAATCCAACGATTCACCCTAAATATCATTTTTGTGATTTTTTCTCTAAAATGACAATTAAGGCTTTAAAAATGAAATTTTGAAATTTCTCGGAATTTAGCCTATTCATGATTGACTAGATCTTTCATGAAAGTCTTGTGAGAAGGGAAATCAATATTCGAAATCTCGCCAAAAAATCTAATTTTAACGCCAAAAAAATGAAATCCACATCCGTATTGCGACGCTATCAAAAAAATCTTGAATCACAAATTACAGAATTCATGAATATTTAAGAATACCAAAGAAAACCAAACACCAACCTAGGCAAGCTAAAATGGCTAATTCAAAACTTTTTAGTTCAAAATTTACCAAAATGACCGGTGTCGAAAACGGAAATGGCCGTTATTCAAAATGGCCGTTATTCAAAATGACCGTTGTCCAAAATGGCCGATATCTTATACCAAAATGACCGCTTCATCAATATGACCGATAAAATTTCAACAAAAGACCAATATCTTTTACTAAAATGATCGATATCTTTTACTAAAATGACCGATATCTTACACTAAAATGACCGATATTATATAACTTAAATTTTTAGCAACATCCATTTTGGACATACCAAAGTGGCCGTTAATCACGAAAGAGCGTGACCAAAATGACCGTTATCATTCAAAATTACCGGTATTGATGATCAAAAATGACCGTTTTGATGTCGAAAATAACCTTATATGCAATTTGTTTAAGTTCTAGACTAGCTGGTCCACTCTAATGTGAAACCCTCTTTATTCACTTTTTTGAGAGAAACGGTGAGGACCTTTTTGTGTTTTTGTTTTCGAGAACAATTAAAATTACAAATATCGCTTTTGCTAGGAAGTTAGGTAGCTTCCGATTATAAAAACGGCACAGAAAGGTCTTGAAGGGTACCCTTGAGTTCAGGCATTAAAATTACAAACATATCAAACAGATACAGTACTAAATACACAGTTTTTATAGGAATTAGCCCTCGGGCAGGACGGCCAACTCGGGGTCTTGATTGGCATAGCGACCAATTGAGGAGTAACCGGTAGTGCGGAAAGGGCCCTCCCAACTTCTCACCTTCAATCAGAGTTAATTGTTGGATTGGGCAACTGAACCGACAACTGACTCATACCTACTTTTAGAAACTGACGACGGCGACAGTACCCTTGCGGGAGTAAGGTCCATAAAAACTTGGAATCGTACTATAGTCACGAGGTTTCGAAGGTCAACCAAAAACGTGTTGACCTTTCTTCTTTTTCTTCTCCATTCTGGATTATCTTCACTTCTAACCGAATCTATCAACCGGTTTCTTAGTTAGTACTTTCTTGGTAGGTAAGAGGGCTAGTTTAGTTTGACGTTTAACCTTAACTTAATCATTTGAAAGTTCATTAAATCGTAGTAAATCTCACACTCGTAGTAACAACCTACGCAAGCAATTCTCATTCACGGCATTGGGGGAACCCATAAATGAACCAAAAGAACCACCGAGGCACCGAACCAAGGGCTCGAAATCACTGTTAGAGAATTTCTATAATAAAAATAAAAACTGTAACTCAAACTCATTACCATCTGCAAATACAGCATAATTATAGCATTCATAAATCGTCTTTCTTCAGAGAAATCGGGGGTTGAAGTCGCATTGATAAAGGAAAGAAAATCAGACCAGATAATACACAGTCAGGTAACTTTCCCATATTTTGAAGTCACAAATTCATATTTTAATTTAAAGAATCGTTATATTGGAACAAAGAGTGGGTCGGATATATCAGGCATCTGATAAGAAAACCACAAAGACAGGTACGAACTTTTTACTTAGGGGCCAGGAAGGATTTAGGCTAGGATAAAATTTTTAAGATAGGAATTAGGAACTTAGGAACACTATAATAATAACAGAATCAGGATTAAAAACTCAAGTTTAGTATGGACGGCCGAAGCAGGTCAAAAACCCGTTCAAGTTCGAAAAATGGACGAGATAAAAGAAAAGAAAATAAAGCGAAAAAGAACAACGTCGCGTCTCTGAAGTTAGATCAAAAGCCAAGACCAGCATTAACCAGTGCAGTTGAAACACCAGCATCGACAAGTTCGAGTATGACCTTCGAATTTGTAGACAACCAGGAAAATCAGCAACTAAAAAGAAATAGGGAAGAAGTCAGTCCAGTCAACACGGACCCACAGAAACGAATTAAAAAGAACACGAACGAAAGTACGACACCGACGAGTCACCGGACCCCGATCAGTCAATTCAATGCACCCAACATAGCATATTCGAGAACCAATCGATATGCCGCGGAAAACATCCCAAAGCTAAAACCGATCACAAAACCGGGTGGCAAAACAGTCACTCCGAAGGTCACGGGTAGTTTTTACAACGACAAAGAGGGCAAAAGACATCGTTTCAAGTGCGAGAAGACGCATATACAATCACTCCCAGCTAGAAATTTGACACCGGCCATGAAAGCGGTAGCTACTACACCAAGTATTACGATCATCAAAGGGTTCAGTATTACAACTGGGACATTTGCATACGACCCGACTATAGAAGCTGAAATTACCGAAGAATTGAGTTCTTATATACGACATATGAACACAAAAATTGGTATCTCAAGGCAACAACTGATCGATCAGATGAGTAAATTCGGAATGTCTTTCTGCACGTGCAATGACATCGACCATGACCAACATTACGTAAATTGCAAATGTGATGCGATCTGTAAGATACAAGTCAGACCTCAACATCAAATGCGGGCCATGGAAACTGGAGAATTTGTTCTGAATAAACAGACATTTGACGGAGAAGATAATCGCCATTGGGATAATTTAACACGTTTTTCTAAAACGGAAGAAAAGAAGCCACGAATGTACAAGAACGGAAATGACCATCAGAGAGGAACTTTCGACCCACGAAATGACCCATACTTCTGCCATATCTATGCTCGGACCTGTGAAGCTGCCATCAAATTGATCTTTGTCACCGGTGGAATGTTATCGAACCAATCACCAGGATACCATTTACGTACATCCGGTTTTCTGTGGCGCTGTTTTACCACTCCCGCCTCAACTCTTAAATTTATCGTAAATTATCACAAGAAAGATGACTTCTTACGAAAACTAGAATTTCATAGAAACCAATGGAATATGCACCATGAATATTTCTCGGAAACAAATGTTGACCCGGATGTTCGAAAGAAGGCAAGACGAGAAGGAAAGAAAATGAAACCTTCGCCAAATATGGCGATGCAAGATTTGAACTCGAAGCACCGAATAGAATACACACGACGAGGACTCAAGTGCCCAAAACTCGGACTCGAATGTCATCCACATTGGAAAACTACTTGGGTACACCCCTGGCTTATAGGGAATGAGGAATTACAGTGTGCTGATTATATTGAAGAGATATGGGAAGAAGAAAGTAGAATGAAGAGATTATTTTTGAGCACGGAGGACCTGGAACCGGTACAACTTCAAAAGATCCCCCACGAGAACGCCATAAATGCTGAATACACTAAACAACTGAATGAATGGAACGAAAGAATAAAACTGGCCAAAAATGATAAATCAATAAGACCGGGTCCAAGACCAACGAAAGCTGCCATCAGGCGTCCACATGTTCTAAATCACCTGTACATGGTTCGCGACTCAGACATGCAACCAGCATTAGCTTGGAAAATTCAACGACAAGACAGTTGTATTGCGGCAATGCAATCTAGCCAGATTATTGGTAACGCCATTGATGAATATGCGAAAAAGAATCCGGTGTTCTGGGAAAGGATTAATTCTTTTCAAACTATGGATGAATGGAGCAAAAGTTACTCAATGCAAAAAATTATTGCAGGTGATTTTAATATGATCGCCCACAAGTTTCGATCATTGGAAGCTGTGACAGAACAGCACAGAAAGGAAATTCAAGATTTAAAAGCGAGAACTGCCGAACAACTTACCTCTCTTCACAACAAATCTGACACAAATGCTCTGAGACATACGGAGATGGCCAAGTCACAACAGTCGATAAATTATGCCATTGTTGATTTTCTCAAAAGAAATGTAGGAAATGAGGCTGGGGAAAAGGCAAAATCGGATCCCATTTTCAATGAAATCACCAAAAACACACAATCATCTGCAAGTGGACTTGAAGCATACAAAAGCCACATGGAGGTTGAACAAATTATTGCCGACAAAAAGGGTGACGCCCTTCCGCTAAATACAGTCGAAGATGTCACCAAAATTATGTCGACTCCATCCAATGCCTACTACAACAACAAAAGTCAACGTGATTACAAGGTTACAATTGTAAGCGAAGAAAAAACTTACACACGAGAGGATTTCAAAGCAATGCATGAAAATAAACTGAAAAATAACCCGTTCGCATCGATTGAAAAACAGACCGAGCTTATAAGTGACGATCTAGGAAAGAAACGAAGTCTGGGAGGAGGAGAGATGGAGAAACCAAGCAATGATATCGAAATGAGCATAACCTTGTCTAGCCCACGATCACAAGATATGTCAGGGGAAGAATCTATGGACGTAAGGTCACGAACGACCAGCAAATATAGTAATCTGGAAGATGATGATCTTGAAGATATACCAGAGGCTGAAATGACCAACATCATGGCCAGAAGCTCAAGACTGGGTGATGTAGACGCCCAAACTTTTGCTGACAACTTAACTCATAAGGAGAGATTTCTACAGAAGAAATTTCACAACGTATTTTTATTCGCAGAAATCCCGAAATATCGATGGAAACATTATGTACCAGACACTTCATCAGAAAAAGTCATACAATGGACGAGTTACTGGTATCGAACTACAGCAGGAAAGGCACCCACGTCCATCTATCCAGGATATAGGAGAATGGAAAGAAATGAAGGCAGAAAGATATGGTCCAGACTGTTAATGATAAGGATTTATCCTGTTATAATTATCCTCAAAACGATGCTCGAACACTACAACAATAATGTCACAGTAGAGGAGGATTCACGAGCGGAACTAGAAAGATCAGAAATAATTGACCTACTCGCCGAATGTACTGTCTTTGAAAGACTCGTAAATGACAGAAACTGGTATAAATATATGTACGAGTATTTCAAAGTCAACAAGAAATTCCAAATGAAGTATTTCCCTATGCTATCATGCGATATATATCAGGCAATCATAGATGCTCTGGAAGATGTGACGGAATTAGCCGATCTAAACTACAAAATGCTTGAAAACGATGCTTATGTGGAAACCGAGATGACCAACCGGCTGGTGAATTACTCCAACGAAACTGCCTCAGAAACCAGAATAATGACATTGTCCGAAAAAGACGAAACGGATTTGTTACCAGAAGTGACTAGATCAGTATATTTTAGAAAAATGATGGCAGGTATGAACATAAATATGGGTGGAAATGATCTCGACGATTTCTATGAGAATATTCTCAATCTATCGGATAACTCAGAAACTAATGAACATTTTCAGGCGATTTCACCGCATCGACGGACCCACGATTTGGAAAATTTGACCCAAAATACGTCAGAAAGTCCAAGAAAACAGAATGAGGTAGATATAAAAATTTCAGTAACGGGCGGAAAATTAATAGACTTAGCTTTTGCCAAAAGACATAATCTTTATTTAGACATTGAGGCCTTAAAAGCCACCGACACAAGTTTTTTGTATAAACCAAAACACACTGTGAACAAAACTGTCAGAGTTATCCCGAATCCAGGTATGGATCTTTCAGAAAAATATTTACCGGCCATTCATGAAATCAATTTAGCACTCAAGAGTGGGAATATTATCACATTACCTCCCGAGATACTTCACGAAACCGAAATCCCAGAAAATGTACCTATGAAAATAGTCTACACAAATCTCAATCCAAGTAGCCCAGAAAAGATGCAAGTCCGACTGACAAATCTGACGAGCTTCTATCATGACGCCTGTTTCTTCATCTTGAGTGAGTTGTATTTGAAACCGGAGGACTACGAAAAGGGACAACACGTTCCGATAGGGTACTCTTTATTTCACCATAAGCCTATAGATGTAGGCAAAATAGGAAGACCTAACCTCAGGGTTTTTTCAGCAATATTAATAAGGAACGACTTAGACGAATTCACCAAAAGAAGAGACTTCGAATGCCCTACGATTACAAACTTATCAATTCGCACTCAAAATTTAACAATCTCTGTTACTGCTTTTTACAGGCCTAATAAAAATTCAAAACGACGACCACAAATGGGTTTTACTGAGCAAAATTTTATCGATTCATTAACCAAAATAGCTAGGGAAGGCGAAAAAGCTTCAGCATGTAAAGTAGTGGTCGCCGGTGACCTCAATATTAATATGGATAAAAATGTCGCACTATGTGGCGATGAAAAAGAAATTAGGGCCCAGGTTAGATCTATGTTTGCAGGATACTTTGATTGTGTTGATGAACCAACTTTTCTCAGAAAAAACGGGACAAGGAAGGCAACATCATCGTTTATAGACATTGCATTTTGTAGAAATTTTACAAAAGTTAACACTACCAGCATAAAAGGAGGAAGAGAATTGCTCCTACAAGACGACACTAAGTTAAATGACGGACACAATATTCTAGTTATCGAAACAAGTCACTACTTGAGTAACGTCCGAACGGTAACAAATATGATTAAGCGACCAAAACTAGACGTGAGTATGCTTCTCAAATATGCAAACGGATATTGGTCATCTCTAAATGACAAACTGACAGAACTAATCGAGATCGATGAACGGCCACTAACAGCGGCATTACGATCACGAGACCCACTGAAACCTATAAATGGTAAATGTCACCGCTTTAAAGAATTACAAAGCAGTGATTTTATTGTAGAATTTATTGAGGCCATGATGGGAACACTCTTGCCGGAAGAAATGAGAGAGGTTCCAATATATGCAAGTCAGTTACCATTATCACCCGAGACCATATGGCTACACAATTTCCATGGGGTCCTGGCAAAATGCAAGAAAACATTAAAAGAAGCAGACCCGAAATACAAAATAATTTCAGATCTCATAAAGGAAGTCAAACGTGAATGGCAAAAAGAACTCAAAACAGCAAAACGGAGAAAATTAGTACCAAAAGGAAAAATAACTGACCTGACGTGTTTCAAACTCAAACAACTCCTCTGCCCCAAAGACAGGAAAAATGGAGGGAAACAAGAATGCTTTGATGCGCAAACGCTCATGGACGAATTCGAAAGGCTATATAAGACAATTATCGCACATGTTTTCGAAATAAATTTTACATTAAACATCGCAGATATGATCCCACACATTCCCACGAACAGACGATTCTCATTCGAAAGATACTTTCCGGAATGGAATCACTATATTAAAAATGTTAAAACAGGACAACAGTGTCTGTTTTCTTTGAAAGAAACTACCAGAGGTCGTAAAAGCTTCACTAACAAAGCAAATTTGACAATGTTACCTGAAAATATGCAAAAGTTGTTCTACGAAGCTATCCGGGCATATGCTATGGCTGGGGTATTCCCGGACAGATATTGCATAGCAAAAGCGAAGGCTATCCTTAAAAAGGGTGAAGTCAATGATGTAAAAAACCGAAGGTTTCTAAATGTGGGAACAGCCGATCAACAAATGATGGGCAAGATCATTGCAAGCTGCTTCTTATATTACCTAGAACTGTTCAACTTATTACACCCAGAACAATTTGGATTTAGACGACACATGGGAACAGATGTAGCAATTGCGAGTTTACGAAATCGGATTCTAATGAGACCGAAACACATGAAAGGGGCTCTGATCTTGCTGGACCTTAGTAGCGCTTTCTTCTGTCTACCGTTTGAACGAATAATGCTCATACTCGAAAAAATTTGCCAACCACAGGCTCTGCTATTCTGGAAACACCTATTAAGACAAAGGTCATGCGTACTGAATGAAAAAGGGGTGGAATCGAAATTGTTTGAAATACCAATGATTGGGGTTCCCCAAGGGGAACCTACCAGTCCAATACTTTTCTGCTTGGTCATCAATGGAATTATGGATTTTTCTAAAAGGAGGGTCACTACAGCACATGTGCAAGGATATGCAGATGATACGATCATATACGTCTGGGCTCAACATACTGAGACGTTACTTAATTATATAAATACCACAATTCAGGACGCGGAACTTTATGCCCGAAATTGCGGTTTTAAGATAAATCCTACAAAGACAGAATTAATGTTTATACATGACCCTGGTTTCACACACCCAGAGACGATGCAATCTCATTTAGGAACTCTGACAAACAAGCAATTTGTAAATATTCTGGGAGCAAGAATCAATAACAAAATGGGTTTCGAAAAGCAACTCATCCACGTCAACAACCAACTTAAGTGGCAGGTCAGAAACATTCGCGACCTACTCTTTCTACAGGTAAAAAGACCTCTCATCAAAGTGGCATTTTCCTGTCAAACGGGCATATATAGCTATGCATTGGGTATTATGCCCAAACTTACGCAAAAGCAATATATGGATATGCAGGTCATCATAAACAGATGCCTAAGAATGATTGTGAACATGAAACCAGAGCCGGGTAAGGCAAGAATATCACAACGAAAATTACTAGACACGTGTGAATGGATGCCCACGCATCTCAGACACGGAAAAATAGCCGTTTGTACCTTAAATCGAATACTCAGAAACAAAAAACCCGACTACTTATACGAGATGTGTGTCGAACACGTCCGACGCGGAAATGAAAATTTTCTAAGTGGAAATGATGAAACTCCCAGAATGGAAGCAAATATATCTGCAACAAAAGATATACCATTATCTCGAATCAACCAAGCATTTCCCATGTGTGTAAATTACTGGTTTAAAACCTTACCAGTATATGTAAAAAGAAAATTAGGACAAAAGGATTTTGACCTATATGTGTCATACTACTTTTCAAAATCGTGCTATCATCGCTTAATTGGTACACCAAAAAAGGGCTGTTCTGTCTGTGAAAAGACTCTCCAGGTAGTATTTAGGGACCGTGAGCCATTCATTGAATTACTTAGATTTCATAGTCGAAGGGAATTCGATTTAGAAACTTTGATAAAATGTGAACAAAATGATAACGGAGATCTATTTGAATCGATCCTTGATCTACACTTGGTATATGACGCAGGTATTGGCGAGGTTAGAGACCGCTTTGAACAGAAGTGGGATTATATCAAATCGAAACAGCGCCCAAATGAATAAGAGAAATATTTTCTTCAAAACTGAGAACCAATCAAAATCGACCAAAAATTTCGTTTCTTCCCCAGACACAATCATTAATATAAAGTCACAAACAAATCGGTCAATCACAAAACCAAATAACCAAAGTAATCACGAATTCAAGACAGAGATTAATTTTCTTTTTGTATTTACGGAATCCAAACACACTTTGTGTGTCTCTACTAGAGAAACTGAGTACTTGTTAAGTACAATATCTTTCGTTGAAAACCTAAAAGATGGACATACCACATAGGCAAACATGTACCGTCTGCCTGGATGACGAAACAGAATCAGCATACCACACACTCAAATGTGGACATGGGTTCCATTTTGAATGTATCTACACGATGGTTATCCACGGAAGACATTATGAATGTCCAAACTGCAGAGGAGATTTCACCGAAGACTGGGTGGACAACTATCAAGTCTTCTTGTTTAATGAAGCCGAACAAAGAAACGAAGTACAACTGGTCCATACAAGAATCGGACAGTTAAAAATCAGATGGGAAAATCGCCGACGAGCTTCACTAACCAGGAATGAAAGTAACAACGAACTGGAAAACTTGATCAATGCACACATTCCAATGGACACACCGCCACACATACGTGAAGCCAACGACCAAAATCAATTAGCTGAAAATGACTCACCACCTCTTCTAAACAACTTTGAAATGGACGCGGACGGTAACTGGGTCCTCCAGCTCGGACCGGACCTAGACTGGATAGATCTAGAAAATCCACCTGAAAACGACGTTATCGAACAACCCTACAATGGGCCAAGTCTCATTCCGGATCGCCGAAATCGAAGACGCCAAAACAACCAGAATTGAAGATCGGAACGCAAATCAAACAAAAAAGCCTATACTAAAAAACAATCTCTGCCTAATAAATCCTTCCTGCCCCTTTAGAAATCGAATAAATAAATACATAGATAATCCTAGCCTCATTCTTTATTAAAATAAAAACACAGAGTTGAATTCACTAGCAAGAGACCATCACATTGTAAGATAGCTATGTAAATTAGCCAAATCAATTGCAGCACCACGAACGTGACGTTTCATTTCGCCAACAGGATAAATAAGATAACCATGCAATTTGTCATCAATGATCTGACCTTGGACTTCATAGTTTGATCCAACTCTCATCTGAAATGGGTTTGTAAGAACATGGAAACTTCAAGAAAATAGTTCTTAAAATTACCTTGGAAATATCAGAGGCATCCATATGCTCAGTTGGACGAATAAAGATAACACCACGGTCATCATGGAGCTGAAAATCATGACTTCCAACATTTGAAGCATCTTGTGAGGCACATCGCTTCCGGTTATACTGTCCACAATAAGTGACAAAATTACCAGACTCTTTAGTGACATCGGCGGATGTAATTCGACGGCGAACTGGATTTGCCCGCTGCCAAGGTTTTAAACCCAAAATCAGAGGATCCTCTTCGATAGGAGCCTCGGTATCACTCATTTAAAAAACTCTTAAACAGGGCATAAATAATGATATGAGGACGATTTCGATGGATCAAAAAGCACTAGAAAAGGACGGTGATTACAGCGCGGTGGCAGGTTTTACTGGTGGGTCGATAGTCTATGTTAACCCCACGGACATGAGAACTTCGGTCGATCATTTGTTGACCATGCATATAATCTTCAAGATTCTGTAATATCAGATCAGATTGAATGGGCAGCGGCAAGGTGTCTTCAATGCGGGTATTCGAACCACAAGGTCGAATTTCAAAACTGCAACGCTAAAAATATAATTAAGGGACGAAACAAGACAACCCACAATCGGCCTACCTCGTGAAATCCGATAAGTGACCAATAATGAAAAGTTTTTTGAGGAAAATAATAATAATTGGATACATAACGACCCAACACAATACCAATCAATTCATAAACGCGGAAAATGTTTCGGGTTCGAAAAGCTAGAACGGAAAAATCTCAGGATAGAATCACGCTATGATTGAAGAATTACCTTTTGTATTACGTGGGCAAGGCATGAAATGGCTACGACGTTTACAGTCATCTCTGATCTCAATGATAAGATCAGTGACACGATGACCATCTTTTGTCACTTCTGAATTGCTCAGCAATTGAGCATCATGCATTGGCAACGAATGAGTGACAGCATTTCGATGAAACACACCACCTAATACGAGATCATCTGTGGTAGTAGAAACGGACATTTGTTCCCTAGAATGGGGTTGAGAGACAAAGACTATAAGTCAATAAATCTTACCTCTTTACGAGACATTGAACAGGGCTGATTTCTTCATCTGGGTTAGACTCAATCTCAGATGGGCGAACACGCTTGGCGCTAAAGAGCAAAGTGAGTCAGTTTCAATTTTGAAGCATTAACATTTCTAAAAAGATGCACAAACTTACAGTCGAGGGTCGCGCAAAGGAGCTATATCATCGATTGGATCCATATCCGCAATACAATCTAAAAATAAATACATAAGAATCATAAAATCCTCAGTCTCAAATAAAAACTTGACGGGCAGCGGATAAGCCTTTAACATAAGAGTCCTCCCAAAACAAGGACACGATGAAAATTACATCCAAATGAACTTGATCGATAAAAGTCGGGTTAGAATTAAGAGAAATTGAAAGAAGGTTCGAATCAGCACTAAAAACGTGCTCTTCTAGAAACAAGTCGGACAAACACTGGTTAAAATTATGCATGAACCCAGCTTGGAACTGTAATAAAATAGAATGATCACACCGTGGATCCAGGACACACAGTCCCAGGCGATCTATAAAATTGGGCAAAGGATCATAACTCCAGTGATCACCTATATGAAAGTACACCTGCTGTTCAAAAGTCAACTGCAGATATTCTACAGCGGTGGATAGAAAAGCAGCATTCGATATCTCCAGACGATGACGTGAAACCAGAAACAAGCGATCTGCGAGCACTTTCAAGCGACAAACATCACATTGATTTCCATTTGGGCGATGTCCACAAAAACCATCTTAGAATAATTCTAAACACTAATACCCACCATATATGAACACAGGATGTTCTGTTAGAAGTTCCTAAAGGCTCCACCAGATAACCAATAAACGTACGGCCGATAGGGTTTATGATACGAGACGCAAAGGTACGTCGTAACATCTCGAAGAAAGTATGAACCCGACTAAAAGTCTTTAAAAATTGAAAACCCCCTTCATACATATCGGACACGGTGAGTCGAGTTACAGGTAACAGTGGCTTGCTTATCACGCTATATGTATGATTCATAGCGGTACCACCAGAGCCGGAACACATACGGATAACGTACGAGGCCGAATGCTTAAAAGCCACATTGAAACCAGGTTTCAGGCTCTCTGAATCACATACAATTGGCCTAAAAAGTTATGTTTGGTGATATAAAACTCGGTGAAACACTTACATAGGAACCCTATCAGTAGGTACATTTGGAATCTCATAAATCTCCATAATAAAACGTAGAACTCACGTGAAGACAGCTACTTACTAAGAAACAGATTCGAGCCAGTAGATGACGTCACGAACCACGGACCATCCGAAAGTGTTTTAACCGAATAGTTACGTCACCGAAACGATAACATCGAAAAGAAAATAACAAAAATTATTTTTTGCGCGAAACATAAATTATGAGACTCCGAGAGAAAATTACCATGAAGATAAGTCCAAATGGTAGCATAGAGAAAATAAATTGGAAACAAAGAAACCTACGTCTAATGGCCCTACCAGATCAACCGATTTACAAAATTAGGAATCGAGCATGGGAACCGTTAATTTTTCCTTTCGACCCGCAGGAAGAGGTTTTGAACGACAAACCTGCACGAACAACCATCAAGATAATGGTGCCACCGTATCGACCTATATTAGAAGCGGAAATAGCCGAGAAATTACAGAATACTCTGTATAACACGGACCAGGACGCTCTCCTTCATCAAAAAGCTGCGATGGTGAATCTAATTAAAAATGTTTCCACTAAGTCCCCGCAAATTAACATCGCAGGAAACATTACATCGATTTCCAATTATGAAAGGGATTACGAAGAAGCAATTCGTTTCACACATTGGTCGACACTTCCGGCAGAATTATTACAGATAAAAATCACATGGAACGACTTCAAGGATGAGTACGAGGATATGATTGAAATCGAAATAACCCTTTTATTCGACCAGAGAAAAATCGATGACTCGTTTAATTTGGCCACAAATCGTTACGGGCTATTAAACTTTGATATCACCAAATGGACTACGGATTTCGACCTCGATGAGATACGAAACGCTGAACTGCCGGAACTTGATATCCTGAAAACTCCTCCCATGAATACAACAATTTCTAGTGAGGAATCCCCACCAAAAGAGATTACTCAACCCAAAAAGAAAACAAAACTAGAACACCGTTTTGTTATCTCATCTGACGAAGAATAACTATAAACTTATTTCTGTCTATACTTCACAGTCCAATGACTAATTATTTTCACCAAAATTAACCAAAATCTAACCTTATAATATTTAGAAAGCAAAAATGTTCGCAGAGTATTATCGGCATCTAATGACGGCCAGAACACATCTTCATTTTCCGGACTTTGAACAACCGATTCGAACAACCATCGAAAATGAAAGAACTTTTATTTCCGTGATCAGAGAATTTCATCCAACAACCAGACTCACAACCGAGCATATCCGAAAGATGGACTCCGACTTTCATGCATATCTAAAAAGACGATCAGGATCGTACAAAAATACCATTAAACCTTGCACAGGAACATTGGGACGATGGGACAGAAAACGATCACTGAAACCAATTATGGAAATGAACTTCGCATGTTATGATACGTTATTTTATGGAAACTGGACAGACCTAGAAATCCTGGATCGGATAACATGGTCGAATGTCATTCCGGTACAAGTTACCAACTCTTACTGCCCAGCCGGTGCGAAAAACGGCATCATCTTTATTATAGACTGAAAATGTTAAAATCTAATTTATTCTTTCAAAAATCCTAAAGCCCAGAAAATAGTAACGATAATATCAGAATTTTTCAGAATCCAAGAGTGAATCGGTACGAGCATCAGACGATTCATGTCGACGAATTCGAAAATAACAGAACAAACCCACAGAGAGGCAAACAAGCAGGGAAGCACAGAAAACCAGAATGTACAGCCTAAGGCAAGTAATTTTACCAGAGCTAATCGTTTGAAAACTGTAATTAGAATGGTTTGAATTAGCAACATAAGTAACATCGCCCTCACCCTCGAACCCAATTTCAGAAAAAATAGGATGAGCTGACAAAGTACTCCCGTTAATATAATGTTCCACGGTAGAATAAAAATGAGAGGACATAGTATGATACTCATTCTCGATCCTTGAATCTTGATCGTTGGACTCGACAACAATATCAGGGTTAGTTTTATTCTGACGTTGATGAACTGATAGACGACCATTAACGAACGTGACACTAAGTGGCTGTGTAGAATTAACCGAAAAGGACCCGTGACGATTTGAAATAACCACGACAGAGGGTTGTACAGTGGTATTAAGACTGGTACCATCGAAATTTATATCAGAATCAGGAGCGCGACGACCGCGATTTCGAATTAGGCCTAACCGCTTATTCAAATAAACGGTTAAATCATTATAAAGTTCTCGATGTAAGCGAGAATATAATTGACTATAAACCAATGGAGTGTTACGCTGAGTGTTTAAACGAGAATGAGAACCTACAAAACGACCCGATTTAGGGGAACGAGAATTAGTATAGATATAATCCGATTGAGAATCATAATCCGAGCCAATGGAACTTTCGTCATAATGATAGTCATAAAGGGAATTCTTAGGACGCGCCTTGAAATCTTGTGGAGAATTAACCCTAGTCTTCGGTGTTATATCAGAACCTAATTTTGAGGAAGGAACGGTCACGTAGACCAGTCGAGTACCTACAGTTATAGGGGCAATAGTAGTGGCAGGAAGATAAACAACCTTAGGGGTGGCGGTAACTGGAGTTATAGTGACAGGAAGAGCAGCCGGGAAATTAGCATTTATGTTTCCTCCGCGAGCAATAAACACATTAGAACCGTGGTCAAGGTTATCAATATCATGACTTCCTTCATGAATAGTAGTACTGTTACGACTACTATTATTTATAGAAGTAGAGTGGTACTCCGCCTCGAGGCCGAAAACACTTCTTTTGCCGAGAGCACGTCGACGAGAACGACTTAGTAATTTACGAAACTTTCTTTCATATCGGTCGTCATCATACAAACGATGAATACCATGAGTCAAGCGGGTAGGAATGGAAAAATAAGGTGACACACGATCTCGTCCGACAGAGGAGATATCATCTAGAGGTATAAAAAGAACCGCTCCACGATCATAAAAGATTCGGTAGACATTTTGACCAGATAAAATGACCTCTGGCATCAAACTAAGCAGAATAGTCAGATCATCCGAACGTAAAAATCCATGAGAGGTTAAATTCTGTGGAGAAAACTCCGAATATCGGTCAACGACCGACCCCATACTGGGAAAAATTCTGAGATCTGAGTCCATAATTTGATTCGTCAAATCACCGCGAATAGGATTAGAAGTTGCATCGAGCACTAAAATAAAAATAATTCATTTGTAGTTACAAATATCAAATATAAAAACTTACGGATGATATTATGGATAGCATAATATATCAAGACCGTCCGCATCTCTTATGACCGAAGTGAAGATATGGTTGGAACCATGCCGACACGAAATATAAACAGGCCTGGAGGACTGAGGGCGCTAATCCCCACATCCAAAAACCAGCACAAACCGAAACAATAATATACCATATTTAGAAAAATGCGCGATTTCAAACGGGAAACACATTTGGACTAGAAGTATTAGATGCCGATATCGATGATGAGATTATCGCGAACGCGAAAAGGGTTTTCACATCATGGATAAAAGATGATGGAATTGACATGAAGCTACTCGGACCATCGCAAAGAATAAGTAAATGGAGCCTGAAAAACGACGTTGCACTTATCACAAATAAAACTGATCTAGAATCACTTGCCAAATCTGTTCTAAACAATACATGTACCTTCAAACCACTGTTCAAGTTCGATAATGTTTTGCGACTAGAATTAATTAGACACTAAGACTCTTGGAAAACAAAAACTAAAAACGAATTTTTAGAATGAAACTCTCATGTGACAAAAACGGAATCGGGATACGTATCAACACGGACGAAGCTACCTTCAATGAAATCTGGATAGCGGAGGCTATGAAAGCAAGCTGGGAGGTCTGGGAGAGATTAGGCTGGTACAACCCGGACTCAAATGTGGTGCTTGTAGAGGATTGGACAGATTTACAACTCGAGGAACCAAAATGTAAGATCGTGGAAAAAATCCTACGTTTCAATTTCATCACAAAAGAAAACCAAACAGGAATTGATAAATCGTTCGAACACGGATGGTTACAAATCCTACATACTGTCGCAATTATAAAGGAACATAATGTCACCTTTGAACACTCAAATGACATTCATGATTTCAGAGAGAATGTAACCTTGTATATGGTAACCGGAATCCAAAAGGGTTTCAATCCAGAAACACCCAGCGATAAAGAGCAATTTATATATCCAGTCCGGCAAATACTCATTGGGTTACCAGTCTACGAAATTCCAACTCACCAAATCACAGTGAGAACAATGGCCGAAACAACCACATTTGAACTCCGTAAAGAAACGGTTTCCCTGTACCAGGATACACAATCAGAGATTGATACTTCCACATTTACGATTACCATATAGTGATAACCAATTACATCTAACCTGCCCTCATATAATAAAATACCTTTAGAATGAGAAATCGGGAAGATAACACCAGTGATCAACCTTGCAAGAAAGCAAAAACTACTCTGCAAAACATGACGGCGAATATCATCAAAGCCAATCATGAGGAAGTTCCTATAGGAATCGCACCAGTTAGAATCATCAGAATCCCTGAAAAGTAAGTCGAATCAACCCGCTATACCACATGCGACCACTAGCAAATATATATATTATAGATTCAAATCCGTTGGGAAAGGACATTTGGAAACCATACGATATGAAATATTATTCGGGTTCAATAGCCAAGGCCCTTGCTTCGTGGACAATGAATTTATTCACTCCTCAGAAACATTTCAAGATTTTGAAGCAAACATCACGGAGAGACTGATAAAAATCTTCGAAAAGGATATCCGAATCTTGGAAGACGTGGTCAACAGAGTTTTTGCTCTAAAATGGGTTATCTATGAGGAAGACACTCAAACAAACGTATCATGCCTCAGCGAAAGCCTTTCAATGATCTCGTGCCATGAAGCGGAAATGGGAGACGGAAATCTACCACGATGTGAACTTTGTGCGGCCAGCAAGGAAATAGATTCATGCTATGACATGTTGGTCAAAACAATAGGCAATCATCGGGACCCAAGAATCAAAGTACCTGGAGCAGACAGTCTCGACTGGCCCTTTCTGGGAAACCGACTCAAATTCATCCTGTCACGCGTAGAAAAAGTAGCAGTCGCTAAAAAGACTGATTGGAAAAAGCTGTCGATTATTGTCCGATGTTTCATGCTTTACACCATTGCAATGAAAATGAATCAAGGCTTGATCAAAGATCTAAACTCACGTCAATACAGAGGTCTAAACCTTATCAGGGATTTGATGAATATTCACCAAGGAAACCCGATTTATAATGGGGCTTCTTTCAACCAAATTGTTAATGGAGTTAACAAACTACTCAAAAGTTTGTTAAAAGAAAACGAAGACGAATATGGTCATTTCACAGACATGACACGAATTGAAGGGGTACAAGCGATTCGCAATGAATTTGAGTACTGCCGCTACTGGGGCGCGGATGAGCAGGACGAGTATCTGGTATTTCATCACATGAATCGTACAGATACAATCGGAAAAGTCTATGGCAGAATGATTACTGGCCGAAAACAAATTTTGTTCAATCCATTAGTCTCCAGTTTCATCAAAGATTTGATTTATGAGACCACCGATTTGGAGTTCAAAAGACTCAAGGACATGGGGATACATATTGGACAAGCCTACAGTATTCCGACTCGACAGGTTCAACATGAAGGGCGAAAAAGACTCTGGGACATTTTTGCAGATTGGCCAGCCCTTTGTGAAACCCATCAGGGAGTGAGAGCACACTGGACCGAAATTCGTTTCAAACCAAGTGTTCCAAGCCCAGTGGTCCTGGTAACGCAACAAAATCTAACTGAGACTCTCAACGATATTGTTGCACCCATTGAATCTTTATAAAAAGAATGAAAAGGTAACACATTTCTATCTTCTCTCACACGACTACTCACAAAATCATTCAGAACAGAAAGCTAAAAGAACGAGAATGCGGGAAAGCCCAGAATGCCGAAATCGGCAATTTATAAACACTGTAATACATGCGCTACCAACTAACTGCGATACAGAATGTAAAATAAAAACAAGAAAACAGATTTCGGTGCATCTAATTGTATTTTTATTTCAGATAGAACAAAGGAAATGGGAAAACAGATCAGATTAAATGATTTCCAAGTGTACGACGAGTCGTATTTCGGGGTGCGAGGAACAACTGCGGATTGTGGAGCGAGAGGGCATAACGGGAATCAGAATGACGAAAGTGAGTTAATTTTTGAATCCCTAAGACCACCTATAATATACATGAAATCTCTTACCCCTTTTATAAGAAGGAAAATGACTAAATAACTTACATTTAAAGATTTGCTGATGTGAGCACTAGACAGAGGCCACCAACACTTGGCAAGCGACAACATCTCACTCGCACACCCGACAGTGTGAATTTCTAAAAGCAACCCAACCTCCTGCATAAAGCCACTCTCCTGGCGCCACAAAGCATTTGTTGGCATCAGAGGCGTCACAGTTCGAACCTTGAAATCTGGATCTGTTACCTCATACTGATCTAAAACAAACAAGTAAGACTAAAATCAGAAAAACAAAGATTTTTTCAGAAAAGGCAAAACTATTACCGATAAGATTGAGAACAGCTTGACGGAAAGGACGAGACAAATCCCGCTCGTTTTGATTGAAATGTCGTTCAACACTGAGACGAGCCTCTTCAATTAGACACCAATTGGTGGCTGCTCGTACAGGTGTACCACGTTGGTTAGTGGCGCGACGCTTCATGCATAAAATAGATGACATTTGTTCCACGGTAATTCTCTGATACAAGTGGATACCACGAGAAATCAAGTCTTAAAACATATGAGAGTTAATTTCTAATTTTCAATGATATTTTAGTTTTCTAACCTCGAACTTCAGCATCAGTACAAACACGATGTTGCGCAGAGTAGCAACCATTGATAAATTCCCGAGCAAACTTCATCAATTCACAAGATACGCAATTTTCAGCCTTGCAATGAAAAGCTGGTTCAAAATGGCGGGGATGACCAGAGGCATACCGACAATACTGGAAAACCGAACGGTAACGCACATTAGGATATTGTAATAATTTCAATTTCATTAAAACGACTTCAACAGCTACAAAAACCACTTTACAAGATCCATTGGCTATAATATAATGTAATAAAATATACAAATACCTTCAAATTCGGAACGTAGCATAAAATGAGCATTCTGATAGACATTTCCTTTAGCAAAGAAGGTACAGTCCACCACAACCCCGCTGGAATACAGATGTGGCTCACGCAAATCCCAACGGATCAACTTACGTACCAATCGTAATGACAAATTTTCACCTCAAAACGTAAGTAAAATCAACATTTAAACAAGGAAACCAACCTGATAGATTCATCTTCTTCTTCTCTCTCACTTTTCTATAGGGCTTTGCCCATTTTTTCTTCCTCTAACCAATTTTATCAATCCTCAGTCGAAACTATGCGATGACTGAGCGAAAATTGATAAAATTTTCTATCCAAATCACCGGCTCAAGGTAACGAGCCGCGTGATTCTCATAACTCTGACAGACAAACACTTAAGGGAGCTAGAGTTTGTCTGTTTTAAAACGCCCCGCAAAAGCGGACATCGTTGTGATACCCCATTGAACACATAATTTAACCCTTAACAGAAAATGAGGGGTCAACAAAGGGATGGTATTTTCGCTGGCACGATGCCACGAAAAAATAGGGCAATTATCCCATCCCTAAAAACCTACTTATCTGAAAGTGTAAAGCACCTCGGATATGAAAGCTGACTCGCTGCCGACCTTTAACGATCCCGATGTGGATGAAAAGTTATTTTTAGGATTTCGGCAGGACTCGAAAACATGGTACTGGCAATGGCAATTCAATCCTTCAGACAAGCTGCTCTACAGACAAGCCGTTCTACAGAAAAGCCTAGAAGAAAGAAAAATTACCAGAAGACTTGCCGACCGCCGATTATCAGCCCTTTTGTGAAACCCTCCAAGAAAGGAGAGACGGGCACAATGAATAAAAAAGTCAGAAGAAGAAATACAGACGATGTACCAGCCTTATTTACAATCTGTAAACTTTTTCTGCGCGTAAGTGAATAAACATAAACATAAACATAAACATCTTAAACGAGTCGAAACATGTCTTCACTGTGTGAACGAGTCGTAACATGGTTTTTCATTGACAATCGAAATTTGAATTTTAAACGAGTCGAAACATG
>SCLD01124676.1:0-25717 GCA_004367895.1 Oikopleura longicauda
AGTATAGAAGTATGTTGTTTTAGTCTGATTTAGAATAATTATAATTGGTTATTTTGAAGTGATTTCTCGTTAATGACGCGCTCGGGTTTGATTTTATGTTATGAAAATACTTAACACATATTTGGCTCGTGCATACTTAATTTTATTTTGACACAGCGAGCCGATAAATTACATGCATTTGAAATATTACTACACTTATACATATAATAATATATATAATAATATTTTCTCAAGATTTTCAATTTTCGTCCAATTAGAAGCACTTGACAGTCTAATCAAAAACATTTGAAAGGCATTTAAATACATATTGTAGTATTGAATATGAATTCAAGAGGTATATAGACCTATGCACATCATGAAGAAGAAGACGGGATCGATCGCGGGACACTCGAACAACACTTAAGACTTTTGCAACACTTTAAAACATATAATTGATATTTGTATTATTCAAGGAACACACCTTTCTTCAATAAATCAACATTTTCTAATTCGATTTGTATTTCTGCTACTAGCCATATGGCCTCAAGTCTTTAAAGTTTTTTTTTCAAGATTTTGGATGGTCAAGGGTGCCGCCTATCAAAATATAAATTAACCATGGCAAGACAGATACAATAAAATTACAGTTTTTGTCTGACCGGAAGTGTGACCGGAAGTTGGTCATATTAATTTGATTTTTGTTAAAGTGATAAGACATTGGAAAATTCGATGTCAAGTGTGCATTATTAGTGAGTCTATAATTTCCATATTAGTTATATTATCAGTTCCAGTGAGCCATTCACATAATGTATTAAATATAGGGGCCGAAGGGGCAATATTAATCACTGAAGATAGGCAAAAGTGCCTACTAACTAGCGATAAATTCAATTGCGTCCATTCTCGTTCCAACATAAAAGGTAAACGTACTTAAAATTCTTGACTCTTCCTAATCGCAAATTAAAAATACATTTCTTTGGTTGACGATAAAATCATTGTCAAGAAACATATTTACTCAATTTAAACAAATGAACGACCGAGTATTAGACATTAAATAATTATATGATATGTGACATATTATATGGCTCGTTCCAGATGAACGGTATAGTATGATTCATATCACGTGCCCCATATTACATGGGTCCTCTTTTTTGTTTGATCATACAAGAACGCTGCATTCAATTTACGTATTTGGAATGCTATACAAATAATATCAATGATATATTATATCATATCAAACTTAATATCGTATATGGAGTCCATATTATGGACCATATTATCATATGGTATATGGTATAATGGTATAATGGTATTATCATACCCAATTTGATACATATAACATTAGTTTAAAACCCTTTTATCTAATATTGCAAATATCATAATGGTTCACACTTTCAAAGACACGTTCATCGACTACCGAAAAACAATATCATATGTACCATATCATATGGTCCATATGATATGAAATGGTAAAGAGTCATATAAGATTTACGCACTGATGCTGGCGAATATTTTCTTAGTTTATATAGAGGTCTAATAAAAGTATGAAATGACAAATCTTTTGTGGCGATTTGAGCATGTGTTTTTTGAATTAAGCCATTTTGAATCTCCCCCATATCAAATGTTCGATTAACTTTTTGATGCTGCTTAGATTTGCGCTAATCATTTTGTATCTTAATCCGACTTTTAAACTAATACCTAATTCTTTATTCAAAATACTAGTACCCGGTATATCGAAAGGTGATACACGATATGTTACAAATTAAACACGTTTAGAGGACCCACAAGTCACCACAAATTAAAATAATAAGAACCCTTTGAAGGGTTATTAGATTTGTTTAAACATCGATATTCTAATCATTACCTGTATGATCGGAGATAACGTGATTTTGTTCTTTATCGTATTTTCCATTTCATATGCATATAAAATGGCCCATGTAATATGGTCTATATAGTTGGTCTATTTCATGAGATCAGTTTTCTATGGTCGATTTTATGTAACATAAATCTTGAATAACCTTAATCTCTGTGAGTCTGTCTGGCAATTGAGGCGTTTCTTTTGTGTCTTTTTGGAAAGTAGAGTCTCAATTTCATATTTGATTTAGTTTATATTGACAGCGAAATGCAATTGATACATAGGCGGATTAGGAATGATTCCTTTTCTGGCTCATTCTGTGATAAAAATGTATAATTCGTCGCACTCAAATTGAAATCTCGCACTCAAATTCGGATGATATTCCACGATTTGCACGACATACTAACTCGCCAAGATTTGACGTTTTGATCTCTTCACCCCCTTGATTCATTGTATTTAATTTAAAAAAGTTACAACGACTGTTTATGAATTAAAAAAAGTCCTTAACCTCTTGAATCTAAAACAAATACTATTAAATTGAGCACTCCTATTTGAATAACTTCAATTCGCCAGTTTTTTTGTAAGAGGAAAATGATACTACTTACAGCTGCTAAACTTTTCAAAATTAATTTAAAATCATTCCAGACGTGCATCAGATGTCAATGGATGGGAAGTAGTGGGAAATGATAAAAATCAGTGTGTACAAATGACGCTAAATGATGCAGAAAAAATCAAAATCTGCGCGAGGAAAGGCGCGAAACAATTAATTCTTATCTTAAACTAAAAACATACTTAAAGTACAAATATTTACTCATTTTAAAATGCGATTTTAGATGATTATCTGGTGACCCCGCCGACAAAAATACAGAAAAAGAAGAAGGGAGAAGATCAGCTCGAAGATTTCTTCAATATGACATTATCTAGAATCACAACAAATGATTGGAGACCTTGGCATCACCCGAATTTCGCATTTTAGAATGATAAATTCGCTGAAATTGACGTCTGATGTCTGCATAAAATTGCTTAAGTGGTAATATTCAGGTAGAATTTGCATCATTATTGCTCGATATGTTTGCATTATTTAATCATCTTAGCATAAATATATTATATATATTATTTCAAATAAATTTATTCAAATATGTCCAAAAATATTTATGCAATAGTGGCTTAATTATATTTGCTTATTTTTCACCAAACCATACTTCAATTCTAGCCCACAATTCTACTCCACCACCACGATTTTCTATGCACCATGTCATATCTGTGCACATTTTACTAGCGCATTTGAAGCACTGATTTTATTGGAACAGATCCGTTCCAACCTGTTCAATTTTATTATCATAACGAAATACCATATGATATGATGCATATATAATTTGAATTTCAAGAATTTTTCGTCCCAGTAAATCTAACTCGAAACCGAATGTCTAAATTCAAAATCCTCCTTAATGATGCTTATTTCACCAAAGCTGAATATCGACTGCCCCGCGTTGGCATCTTTGTTATGTGACCAGCCAGAACAAAATTCAGCTGACCAACTTGAATCATCCTTTTGTTAAATGAAAACTATTTTATGTGAGTACTGGTCTGATAAAGCACTTCAAGTTCTTTTAATGGTCATCTATAACCATCTTAGCACGTGCCTAAGTGTATAAGAATTGTATCAAAATCTGATTTTCTATTTAAATCCGTTGGATCGGTTATTTATTGTTAGAGGAGATAATGTCTGAGGCATAGATAATCTGATGGACTAATCAGATGGCCTTTGACAATCGATCGGAAGTACTTTTTAAACTCATATCGGTCTCGGGAATGATATGCGACGAGATGAGCTGGTATATGAGTAGGTACTAATTAGAAATTTTTGGGGTCAAAGAAACCTCAAGATGCATCAAAAACTAACCGCAGTCTAATTTAAATAATTTCCATATCAAACGTTCCATTATAAGTTGAAGCGGAACTGAGCCATAAAAGATTTCCAGATTTGGCTTGGTAGTTCCTATCGACGCCAACCCCTAGCAGTTTTGTGTTCCCCTACCGGTTCCTGACTGAAAATAATGTTCGAGGCATAATGTTTCATGGAAAAAAAATAAATAAAAAAGCGGACACAGACATGGACCAATCGCGGACACACATGACCACCAAACTCTCTTGCGAAGTCAGAATTTTTCGACATTCTGATTTTTTTTTCAAAAAACGACAGTGAAAAATTAAGAATTGATAAAGGTGTATAAAATCTGGACATAATTTGGTTAGTGTAAAAAAGGGACGAGTTTAATATTGAATTACAACATGGACATCTGACCCTGATAATCTTCATCCACAATGAAGTCGAAATGACGAATGCGGGGCAGCAGATTTGGGCAGGGCAGACAACTTAACGAACACTGACATTATCATATATAAACTCCCAGACACATTTATGAATATCATTATTACATTTTTGACGAAAACCTTTTTTAATTAGCAAAATACATTGGTGGTTACGCCCTTTTTTATTTTGGAATTCATAATTTCATATGTTATATCAGTCGCGAACAGATCACGTGGGTGTCATTCCATTATAAAACGTAAATGAAAGAATGTGTGGGCTAATTTGATGTTAGTGACGAATTTAGAAAATATATCGGTGACAAGTTTCAGACGTTGGCATTTTTAAAGATTATTACTGTAGTTTGATAACGATTGAAATGAATTGTCAAAACGGGAATTAAGAGGATGGTGGATGGGTGGTGGTGGGTATGTAGAAGGGATTTCTCGTTTGGAAGTGAGTGAGAGTGGAATCGAGTGACGGGAAAGATAAAATTTTAGTAATTTCCTGTTGGAATAAATTTTTGATTGAAAATCGTTTCATCTGTCAATTGGTGATGAATATCTGAGTTTTTGTGTAATGAAAGAACACGCCTCCGTTTCGAATGCCTTATCGTTTATTTAAAATTATGCATTTGCATCGCCCAGCCTTTTTTGAATTTCCGTATTATGGATTAGCTTTCAAATTATCTAGACCACTAGGTGGTTATCATTTAGATATACGACCTCATTTCTAGATCAAACCCATTCGAATTTTGATATGAATGAATTATAGGGCTACCACGTGAGACTGTTGCGCTTTTAGACTGTTGGGTTTGTACCTGTACACTCTGAGATATGTTAATCCCAGACCATATCTCAACCAGACCATATCTCAACCTAATGTGGTACCCCCTATTATAGTTTTTCATTTATAAAGAACACAAAACGTTTATAGGTCAAATGATACGTTGACTATTTATATTATAAAATGTTCGTAATCGAAAATCATTTGTTTATTAAAAATTTTATTTCCAAAAAATTTTCGTAACCATAAACCAGACCTGTTGACTGCGTCTGATCCTCTGCTATCGATAAACACGAAAACATCTCCTCCGCCATTTGCGTTTCCACTAAACACACACAAAAATGGCAAAAAAAAATAGAAAATAAACTTTTAAATGATTTAAAATCATTTCAATGATTACATCTAGATTCTAGACACTGCCGCCAATCTGGCACTGCATGATTGTGATATGGAATCCATATTCAAGAATCATTATTTGTGAATCATAATTTGTGTAGCAAGTGTCACGGCTAGTTGAGCTGAAAATCGTGCTGTTTTTTCAATTATCCTTGTACGAGGTCCGTTTTCGAAGTCTTGATTTTGCTCTTGTCCGAGTCTGTTTCCCTCATGTTCGAACTCAAGTCTGAGTCCGCTTAGTTTGAGTGCCAAAATGATTTGATTCCCTCAGTGCATTTCATATTGGTGTCGTTTTTTACATTAGAGGATATTTTGTAATAGTTTGCAACTTTATGAGGAGTTGGAAAGGCAATTTTTAGTGATTTTTTGGCATTGGAATCATCAGAAATGATAATTATTATTCACTCACTATGTGTGAAACAATTAGGTGTGACATGAATTTGATTTTTGGGCGTGAATGGAGATTCTTTGTGCTTCTCCAATTAAAATCGCATTTTCATTTTCACTAATTGTTTCTTTTTAAATTAGTTTTGTGTATATTTAGTATGTTATATGATCGTCTCATTGTATTTTAATTTTCTCGTCAATTGGAAAAAACAAGAATGCAATTCCCGAAGACAAATCTCGTACATATTTAATTCAAACTGTTATACTATCAAGACAAATCCACTGCAATTAAAAGTAACAGAAGGCCTTTTAATTCTTTTTCCGATTTATTAGTTTATAACTGGAACTCAACGAACGATTGACGGTCAAATGAAACGGTCCATGACTCTTATTATCTCCTTGCTGTCCGGAATGGTCCGTGGTTAAGACCGTTTGAGACCATTTGAGCTTTGTCAGAGGTCATGTCGCTTCAGCATTTGGTCACAATCAGAGAAGGTCGGACACACGTGTCCGATAGTTGTACGAGTCCCAAGCCGTTTCCGAGGTTTTCGGACATGCGCATGTTCGAACCCGTGTCCGAGTCCGAAGTCATGTCTTTGCCCATGTCCGAGTCCGTGGCTGAGTCCGAAAACGTGTATGTTCGAAGTCGTGTATGTGTCCACCCATCTCTGGCCACAACATTGTGCTTGCTTGACACTTGCTACTATAACTGAAAATAAATGTCATCAACGATGGGTATTTTTTGTTATAAATTGCCGAGTATCTGTCACATCGGAAACGCCGCATTTTAAATGCGAAAAAATACTAATTTTAAATTGCATGTTTTAATTGCATTTTGTTTGAAAATGTAATTTGCGACTTCCGGTTCGCTTTTAGATATCGTTTCCGTCTTAATGAAATCAGGATAAAATCAGATTGGGTTTGGGTTTTTCGGGTTGGTTGGTCAACCAGTGCGAATATTGTGATTTTTTCTTAATTTGCTTCCGGATCAGACTCGAAACATTTATTTTATATACACTTAATTCGATCTACTAATTAGAAAATAATGTGAATATTTTTGCGTCAATAGTTTGGGATATTTTAGATTTTTAGGGTTGTAAGAGTATTTTTGTATATTTTGATGTTGTAAGTAGCCTCTTCACCTCTTTGGTTAGCTCTTTAGGGTATATTAATGCTAATCATTGAGATCTGGAGTCATTTACCACTTGATATAAAATATAACTAAGTTTATAGGCAGGAATGATAATGCTAGCACCAGAGCATACACTCAGCATGTACTCAGTTAAAATCATTTTTGAACGTGAAATTTTATGTGTTTCATAGTGACCCAGCTTAAGGATATTTCAGCCATATGAGATGAAATGTTCTATGACGTTATACGACTCTTACGTAATAGTTTCACATTTAAACTTTCATTTAAATTTAGTTTTGGGAAAATATCAAGATATTCTATTCTCTAGATGGTCTGCTTGACTTTTTATTGGCAGCCACAAAGATGACATGACCGTTTTATTCTCGAAATTATCCCTTTTTAGATTATCTCCTTTATACCGATTATACGCATCCGGCTAAAAATCAGTCGAATGCGACTTTTTCAAAATTAATATTTCTATATTTCGCGTTTTTAATTTCCGGAATTTTCCGGCACTTAAAAATCAAAAATCGGTCAAAAAATCGGAACCACTTAATTCTTCTTTTTTCTTAAATCAAATATCCGGATGTTAGGGTTTGGAAGCAACTTTTGAAAGCGGGGTTCACCCTAGAATAAGCGCATTTTATATTAAAGAGAAAGCGCAACGCTCATTGGTCAGGCTATACTTGATATAAATTTAATATTAAACGTGGATTAAACCGCACGATGGCGCACTACACTCATCGCTTTCTCCTAGCTCAACTCTTCTGAGTTTCCATATTTCTTTAACGAAGTATCAAATATTTTTTATCTGAAAAAAGGTGCGAAAATTGAAAAATTCATTTATTGCATTAACCTATATTAACCTCAATTATAGCTCATCATTTTGATTCATCATTTTAACAATTAAAAATCATCACTTAGCCTCGTCTAGATCCGTCTTGATCTTTCAAATTCGCATCTGATTTAGATTAGACTTAAGAACATGATTATTTTACGAATTATAGAATGACACCTCCAGCCATCCCCGATTGATAGGTCCCCGATTTAAACAGTGTGCGTAAGCGCGAAATTGAACCCGTAAAAATACAGTAATAATAAAAATGTCATTTTTGATAAAAATTCGGTATTTTGGCGCATATCCTATCAAATGAACTTCTCCTCATATGAATGCAATACATCCTTGATATGCAAATTTTCAAGAAAAAACATCAAATCTTGGCATCAGTAATTTTTCAATTTTATTTATGCACTTGATTATGTCCAAACAGGACCAAAATCCTACTCATCCTACTCAGGTTATAAACCATCGAATCGAAAAAAACGTGCTTGATGTAAAAAAAATCAAGCCTGAAATTACAATTTTGTCGTGATTTTCATTGTGTTTGGGACATTTTTGACTAATCGGGATTCAATGCGAGATTTGCATTGAGCCAAATAACAAAAAAACTATAAACTTTGGCCAAAGAAAGGTTTGAATAATAAAGATACTTACATACAAGTTGATTTGAGTTTTGGCTACTTCACATTAAACGGAAGCAACTTACATTGGAAGATCCAATAAAAAATAGTTTTGCTTATCGAAACGTTATTTTGTTACTAAAAAATGCAAACTTCAATAGTTAAAATGGTATTTTTCGAAATAAATAGTAGAATAAGCGATTTTGAATACAAAATTATTACACAGTGGTCGATTGCATATTTTTATTCTATGGCTCAGAGATGGACCATGCGTCTAACAAGATTTTAATGCTCTGGTTTAAATCGAAATATGGATTCCTGAAGCCTAATCTTTACTGGAATTAATTCTAAAGTATTAAAACTGTATTCATTTAGAAGAAAAGATTTTTAGAGAAAATTGCAATTTCGGGCTACTTTTATCGGTTTTAATCTCTCGTAATCCGTCATTTATTTGGTGGGGGCTTGATTATTTTTAAACAAAGTAAATCTACCGGAAGACAAAAACCTAATCGATTTATACATGCCCCAATCCTATAATTCCATGCCTATAATTGCCCAATTATAAGTCTGAATGCCTATTGGGCAACCAAAAATAAAATTCTAAAAAATGACCGATTTTGGGAAACATGAATTTTGGTTCAAATCGGCTGGATCTGGTGGGTGTTTCTCCAGGGATTTAACTATTTTAACGCTATTTATGATTGATTGACAATTGATCTCGATCACGTGATTCAAATTATCATCTCAGAGCAGACGGCTGCGTAAAAGCATGCATCTCCTCCCATCAATGACATCGAAACATTCAAGAATAATCATGAAAATGTCAGATTTGTGACGGATCGGAGTGAATTATTCAAAGGAATCCGCACTTCAAATGAATTTTATGGCGTTTGAATCAATTCAATTGCCAGCTGATCACTTTTTTCATTCTCTGAATATCCAACGAATATTATTGTCAGGGGGCTTTTTACTAGTTTTACCAAATGGCAACATATTCTGTTAATTTTTGGTAGGTGGCAATGGGTCTAAAGTGACCATTTTTTAATTTACCTAAGCATTTTTTGAGTCAATGAGACTGGCGTTTGTTCAAAGATGAATATTTGCAGTCAAAAAGGTCGATTTTTGGGTCAAAGTGGCCGATGTTTGGTGAAACTGGCTGATAATTGGTGAAACTGATCGATGTCGACCACTGTCGGCCATTTTCGAATCTAGCATTTCAAATAACTAATATCGGCTAATCAGAAAAAGTTTATCTCATAGTGATTGGTATAGGATAAGGTTATAGGATGGCAATTAAATGAATGTGCAAATGAGAGATCTGATATGAGCTTTATAATGACATTGCATTGACCCCAGATGAGTAAAATTAATTAAATTAATTAACTCAAAGTCATTCAAACAAGGTCATTCATTTTTAATGTTGATATAAAGTTTTCCTCTTTTCTAAAAATGAATATAAACTTGAAATCGCGGCCAAACTAGGGTTATATTTAGTTATATTTGGTCAAACTGGTTAATTTGCGGTTAAAACTGGTTAGGAATCGACTTCCTGCGTGTTCCCATCTTTATCAAATGCCCATTTTGAATTGTGTTTGTGGCGGAATCAGAAACCATTTATATATAAATAATTATAAATATATTTTATTCACACATTAGCTAATCCGGCACCATCGAGGTCAGACGTGGTTGTTGATCAAGGCTACTTTTCAATTAAGATATAATTAACTCGACCGAAATCCATCTTCATCGAGTTTGTACCAGTGGTAAAAAGAACTCGATTGGACTTTCGTCGGTATATTCCGGGAGAACAGTTCGTTACAATTGCCTGCAGGGTCCCTGGGCCAAAAAGCTTTTTGGGTCAAGAGATCATTACCGGGAACCGTTCTTATAAT
Organism: Oikopleura longicauda; assembly: GCA_004367895.1. Lineage (NCBI taxonomy): Eukaryota > Metazoa > Chordata > Appendicularia > Copelata > Oikopleuridae > Oikopleura > Oikopleura longicauda. Next base: position 10,194 of record SCLD01124676.1, read on the forward strand.
TGAGGCAATCGGTCGGATAATTGAAGAACGAATAGTTTGATACATTTTCTTTCGGTTAATTCCGACAAACCATAAATGTTTCAATTCCCATATCGGAAGGGATAGTTGCATGTACTCTTATATGTTGTTTTTTGATTTAGCATTTGAATCCAAATGTGATGATCACGACATCAGACAACGTGGCGGTTAAAGTTTTAATTATGAGAGGCCCAAATCATTAATGACTTTTTGATTTTCATACGAACCATAGTCGCGTATCCTGTTATTTGTAATTATCAAAGATCAAAACGGATTTTATAGCTTATAATATGTTCTCATAGTATTACGATCATGATATCATGTCTCCATCTTGGAATAACTCTACTCTATTTTTCCAGTCCCGTTTACCGATTATAATGTCCGGACTGTCCCGGTTAATAGATTTTTAGAGATTCGGAGAGAGGATCTAACTTAAACAAATTAATCGGAGGTCCATTAGCGGGTCCTTAATCGTCGTTCTATCCTTAAAATGTACTTAATAAGACCAAATTCAACGTCCGATCAAGTGATAATCACGTGAGTCCAAATAAAAATCGGACTCCCGGACATCAAAACCAACCCCAAATTTAGACTACTTTGATCTTTACACGTATTTACGACGATTCGCGGCCCGATCACGAATGATTATGATTTTTTTTCGATTGAACATTTTGACATTTCTGACTTCGACTAGAAGTCTAGCCTGGACTAGAAGAGAAATAGCTTCGGACAGAGTGGACAGTAGACTTGAAGACGCTTCATATTCGGAAGATGCTCTTCATATCTTCAGGTCCCTTCCGGCCAAGTTATTTAATATACAGTCATTTTTAAGTCCTTCTTAACCTATATAAGACTTCCGAAAGCCTTCTACCCCTTTGGTAGAGGTGTCACCCTTGAACTAGACCTTTCCCTTCTACCATTTGTAGTTTTGCATATCAAGGCCATATTAAGGTTTATTTGCCTCAGATGACGTTTATATGGGCCATATTAATATGAATGTCATTAAGCTCTGTCGATGAATAACTCCCTATGAAACCATATTTCAAACCAGGCGAATAAAAGTAGTGTGTAAAATTGCATGACAAATTGATGAACAATTTTAATATAACCTGTTCCTCTTCTATTCCGATCCTTTTTAATTCGAATGGATTTCTCACCCTGAGTCCTATTAAATTTAATTGCAATTATCAAATCGGTAACAAGTTATCAAATTGAGAAAATATATATATATATCTACAGTGATGCCCATACAGTACCAAGTAGTATTAAACTCAAATATTTCAAAAAGATTTTGTTGTCTATTAAATTAGTTTGATAAATTAAGATTTTAAGTCAAACTTAAGTCGTATAGCTTGTATCATTTGTTTAATAACCGTAAAACGGTTATGTTTCACAGTGAAAAGTGGGTACGGTATACTTGTTTGATGTGGAGATTTTCTTATGAAAATCTATATTTTTAATATAAAAAAAATATTTTTTCATATGAATATGATATAAAATATGTATATTTAATATTACAATGGGCAAATAAGGGTTTAATATAAAGTTGAAGGAGAAGCAGATTCAGAGATGAGGGAGCACTAACACACAATCGGATCGGGGTTCCTCCAGGCTCTCTACCATTCTCTCGGGCCTCTCTTCAATACGCGCGCCACTAGTGTGTGAGAACATTTTATCCTCAAAAATACATTAATCTGAAGTAAAAACCAACATAGAAAACATATTTGATAGAGAAAAATATATATATATATTTCGAATATTTTTTTCGAGAGAATATCTTCATAAGAGTTCGCAACAATTATTTTGTCTTCAGTCTTCAGTACAAATTGAAGAAGTTCTGAAGGTGGAAGAAGGATCAACTTCAACTGTACATGCTTGATAGCATGCCCCATGTAAGTAATATTGATTTTTCATGATTAAACATAGGAATGTACATGGATATTCACGGGCTTTCAATTTAATCTTGGAAATAGTTTTGACAGGGAGTAAATTAGGCAAACAACACACATCCATTTTTATAGGATGGCAAGTTTATATTAAATCATTCATCTTTCAATCTCTTCTAGAATAGGTTGAGAAAGGTTGAGGTTGCATGTCTCTTTTTTATATCTTAGTTTATTAAAGCGAAAGCTTAAAAGTAGGGACTTACTAATCTCATATACTAAAATCAAATCTAAATGCCACAAGGTGCCTAAGGCCAATCAATAAAACTTTTCAATTTTTTCAGTTCACCAGAGCCAGATAAAATAAAAACATTTATATAGAGAGAACAGAAACATTTCGATAATGTTAGAAAGATGAAGTAAGTGTTTTACACGTGGAGAGTACAAATAATTTTTTAGATTTTGGTATTTAGAATATTAGCAGAACACCCTTAGTATAACTAACTACTAATGTACCCCGCTGATAATGAATTTGGAAACAATTTGGATTATAAGGAGACATGGTGTGTAATGTGCTTACAATTGTGTCATAGAAAGCGAACGCTGAAATGAGTTCGAATACTATTGGATAGTAAGCATGCGATGGCGATAATGCTCAATTAAAAATTAAATGTTTTCTCACATGATTTGCTAAAAACAGTTGTCGATGTGATGGATTATAGCTAGGGTTATTCTGCCATAGTATAGGTGTGTATAGGAGTGATGTGTAAAAGGTTTTGTTCCGTCGCGGCACGATCAAAAGGGTCAAAACTTTTGAGTTTAATTAATTTATAATTGAGCATGTTGATTTTTCATTAAACGAGTAATATATGACCTATAGTTGGGGTTGCCGAAGACGGAAATTATCAAAAGGTATGATGACTAGGGTGTCCAGATAGTCTAACTCCTAATAAAGTTAATTCGTCGATATTTCAATGTAAACTCGAGTCTAAAACCAAATTAAACCCGAATTATCCATTTATATTCGATTCGTGGCCAAAAGAACTGGCTTAAAATGATGCATATTTTATGTGAATTATTAGGCACAAGGAACAACATCGATGATTTCAAGTCTACCGGGTCTTAATTCATCAAAACTGGATTCTGTTATGGAATCATTACAAAGACAAAGAATGATGGAGCAACAAGCACAACTTCATCAAGCTATGCAAGTATTACAAAACGGTAAAGCAAGATGCTCACCGGATCAAACTGCACAAGAACGACTCAGCCATGATAGGTATGTCACATACCGTATGTGTTAATAAGCTGAGCCAGACGGAACAAGCTATGAGTCATAGTCTATGACCCATGTTATAAAGACCAAATCATATGGTCTATATAATATGGCAACTGATATGACATGATGAGAAATTTCAGTACAATAATGAAATTTTTAGTTCAAATGAGGATGACAAGGAAAATAAAGATGACGAAATTGAAGAATTCAGCACCGATAATAAACTTCCGGTTCCAAATTTCAGTATGCCAAATTTTCCACCAGGGTTCGCTGCGAATCTTCCTCACAATTTACCAAATTTCGATCCATCAAATCTGCCTCAAGGCGTTCGCGAACTTGCAATGCTCCAACATCAACAAATGGCCCAGGTATGATATGATTCATTATCGTAGACTTGGATTCAGAATTGTACGATTCGAACCCAATAATCAAAATCATAAAAATTAACAATTATGATTAACGAGATCAAAGCTATCACAGAGTCTGATTAAAATGATCTTTCGTTTGATCTCCTTCGTACTAATGCGAGGAAACATAACCTTTACTTTTTACTTTATTACGATTTCATTCATATTTCCTATTTCCGGACGACAATTTGTGGCGCCCTGAGAAGCCATACTTTGAATATGAGTTTTTATTATAAAATATTATATTATTATAATACAACTTTAAAATGTCACAATATTGAAACTGACTAGCCCAGCTGGATGTTTGATGTCAATATAATATGATTTATTGACCACAGAAAGGCTTATAATATTTCAATTTTAAACTTATTACACTACTCTTATGATTAAATTTTGAATCCAAGCGGATTATCTGGTTTTATCCCTAAGGCAATATTTTAGCGATCTGTTCAAGCGATTGCAGCCGAGGCTCAGAAAAGACTTCATATGCAAAATAGTCAGAATTCAAGTTTTAATTCATCCAAAGGCCGATCACCTGGTGATAGATCATCTCCCAGTACACCATCAGATAGTGCTCGTGGTGTTGTAGCACCAACCGGCGATGGTGCACCATCTGGTGCCGATTCAAATAATCAACAAGATTGGACATTTGAAGAGCAATTCAAACAGGTAATCTAAAATATAATTTTATTTGAAAGAGATTTGGAATCAGTGAGCCAAAAAAAGACTGTTGGAGTAGTTTTGATTTATTTGAAACCACATAAAAACACACTCAGATCTCATCAAAAGATTTATATATCACAATGTCAATGCCACTGGAATGCCACTACCATTTTAGTGCCTCTTATCAAGCCTCACAAATGCGTCATATCGACTATGGTCCATATCATATGGTTCATACTAGATAGTTCTATGGACCATAGACATAGTTTTTGTCACATAAATCGATATAAATTGGGCGTAATTTAAAAACAGTCTTAGATAAAACCTCAGATATGATTCTACTTATGAGTGTAAAACTACTAGTGGGAATAAAATATGCATTTTCGGAAATGTTCACTCGATATACAGAATATGACCGGTCGTTATAATCTTTATTCTGTGGCCTAATGGTGAAGGGTCTCTTGGATCAGATAACCACATTTGGATAAAGATAAACCCGATTTACATTTGAAGGCCCTATTTGAGTCGATCAAGGGTGTCCGGACATGTTCAGACCCAAGAGAGAGAGAGAGAGAGAGAAAGAAAGAATAAGCAATGGTCCATATGCCATGATTTTGATTTTTCAAGTTTTATGATGCCAGGATTGATAATAATATTTTAATAATAAGTTTCCTATAATTTGCTCGTCTCCGGTTTGACAGGAAAAGCAATTTGATTCACCGATAATTTTTCCGATAATAGTAACTTTTATTTTGAAATCTTTTCAATCTTTACTATCGTTTTTCACCTTAGAAAAATGGCTATTTTCGAGAAACAAATGACCGAAAAGCCTTTTGGAAATGAACTAAGACAGCATTGCGGTTGAGGATTTCTAATCGATGCCAATTGAGTGGCCAGATATAATCACATTGGGAGTTCTTAATTAGGAGTGATTAATTAGCATTTTAATTATCTCATCCCTTTTTGTTAAAATCTTGAAATGTTCGATTTCACGCAAAATTAATATATTTTCCACTCCGACGTGCGTAACTCGGATTTGATCATGAAATATATCGGAAACCATAATAGTGGTTTTAATTTGAATTTAATTTAATTTTGAGATTCGGAAAAAATATTTAACCACAATATAAAATCATTATCATTAGTGACGGTTGATCTGATTCACATTTTCGAATTTCACAAAATTCGACGAAAATTTGAATAATACTCAAAAATCATCATGAGAAAATTGACCGGTTAGTATCAAAAGGGTCCGCTGAGAGCATTTGTGGTTCATCACGGTGGTTCTATCTAGAATGCATGAAGAGGAACATAAAAGGCGGAGGAAATTTAAATAGTGCCAAAAATGCATTTTAAGTACTCGATATGCGTTTGATAGACATTCCGATCTCTCCATTTTCGATAATTGGAACATTTTCTAGAAATTCAGTACGAGAGCAATTTTTTGATTCGCGCTACGCGGTACGATCTGAATGATCACGAATGATTATGTAGATCAACGCTCAAAATGTAAACAGTTTCTTAATGAATCCGCTTCCATTTCCGGAAGTGTTTTGCATGTTTATATCCAAGATTTGATATCAAAACGATTTAAACTAAACATATTAATGAAATTCTCCTCGCTAGATGGCCTCCTGAACCCGTTCCATAATTTATAATCAGTTTATGATCATTTTTTAACCACCAAGAAATAGGTGAGCACTCAAGTGGACACGAATAGGTTAGGCGAAACCCCAAGTTCACAACTTGTAGTCTGATAACAAATAAAATAAACATATGACAATCTCAACTTCCAGTTTGAATTGGATAAGCACACATTTTGATTTTGTCAAATGAATTTTAATCAAAATCGAAGCGTCGGATATTTCTGTGTTACATATTAATATAAAAAGTTTGATAATGGTTATACGGTTTAATCAATCCTGCATGGGCCATATTCTTTATGGTTCCTATGGGGCATCCTATATGAAGCCCTTTGTTAATTTGGAACAATAAAATCACGAATTATGAATAATTGAATCAATGAGGTTTCACTCAAAAAGATCCAAAAGTGGTCGATTGGTCGCTTGATATTAGAATTCAATAATTTATCTAATTTTTTTTAATATTATTATTAATATTTTATTCGAGTATGTGTGTCCATCATCTATCTTTATTTTGTTCGTGCTAATGTGAACATGTATGCTATAAATTAATATTCAAGATCATTCAGCATATAAACATGAATATTACCCCTTAGTAAGGGTAGGTAACTTTTTGAATAGTCACCTCAATTTTGACGAAATTTTGATGAAAATGGCATGTCTTGACGTGATTTTTAGTATCTGTTTTTATTTCTAATTTGATGAGACCTCAGTTTAATATTAAGGGTATGACCTTTTTATCGCGTTTGATAAATTTAATGGAATTTCAACAATTAAAAACTGTTGACAAATATCAATTATGCAATTTGAAAAGGTCAAGCCCAACAATAAGCAATACTGTATAATAAGAACTTGTATTAACTTTATTATTTAGTTGTATGAAATCGACAATGAACCTGGACGAAAAGAGTTTCTTGATGAGATCTTCACTTTTATGCAAAAACGAGGTGAGTCATAGACTGACGTATTAATGACGTCATCATTAAAACTTCGATACATATCCGTACTGTTCATCCAGTGCTACCATTTCCATCGCTATAAGGGGGTTAGTCGGGCCAGGTGCTAAATGCTAAATAATATTTTCTCAAACATTTCCCAATTTTGTATAATGAATTTCGGTAAAGCTGGATGATCGGACTGGATCTGCGTGAAAAATCAAATTTGGGAATAATCAACAATCCATTTCCGTTTTTCTCAGGCTTATCCTATCATTTTTGCAATATTTCTAGATCGTATCATAGATGGTGATCGCTCAGCATGAGATTTCGCTCATTCTAAGCGCCGACTAATCATATCCGGACTTTTGAGCCGCTAATCAAATGAGAAATCAGATTTTTTAATTTGATATTTTTAACAAATCTCGGCTCACTCGGCTGAATATATTTCCCGGTGAAATCTCTATAAATATCGAAATTAGCTGACCGGAAATCGGACTCACAATCTGCCACTCAAATCTTAATAATATATAAAAAAGGTTAAGCTAATCAAATGAAATATATTGTTAAGATTGAAAATTAAAAATTCAAAAATATTTTATTTCAAAGATATTTTATGGTTTCCCTTCCAGATCGGGATCACTCTCGGATCTTTAAAATCTGATCTCGATCCAATTCGATCAAAGCCACTCTTAAGATTGGAATGCGATTGATTTTTTCATTTCTTGATTTTTAGCAGATATTCTAGAATTTAGAACATGTTCTAACGTTCTATTTCTAGGTACTCCTGTATCAAGAATCCCAATTATGGCCAAACAGGTGCTCGATTTATTCCGACTTTATAAATTGGTGGTTGAACGTGGTGGCTTAGTTGAAGTTATCAACAAGAAAATCTGGCGAGAAATTACAAAAGGACTAAGCTTACCATCAAGCATAACTTCTGCTGCATTCACACTAAGGACCCAGTAAGTAACTCAAATTTTGGCCTTTGAACCATTATTGACCAAATTTTGGGATGTTACCCAGACGGTTGAGAGGAAATTAATTTCACATTTCAGTTTCGCACACATTGTGACGTCACATTAGGACCTAGTTGACATTATGTAACATGACTTATGTAACATAACTTATGTAACATAACTTATGTTACATAACTTATGTTGCAAGTAAAGTTGATGACTAAGTGTACCTTGAAGATAGCCGCATCCAAAAAAAATCCACAAAATCGTCTGAGTCAAATCCTAGTCCGTGGAAATAGAAAATTTAAGTTAATGTGTGTAATAACTGTTTTTTCAAGGTACATGAAATATTTGTATCCATATGAATGTGAAAAAGAAAAACTGTCATCACCTGCCGAGCTGCAAGCTGCTATAGACGGTAACCGTAGAGAGGGTCGACGACCATCATACGGTAACCCATATGGATTCCCAGAAGGTGTTCCTGGTCTTCATCCTGGTTTTCCAGCCATGCCAGGCGGACAAATGTTACCAAATGGACTTCGTCTACCAAATGGAGGTAAGGTTAAAGGGCCAGTGTCATGCCCGTGAGCTTAATTTGAAATATGACGAGCACCATTTTCTCAATTTTGAATTTTCTGCTTGATTTAAAAAACTTTAAAGAGAATGAACCCGGACGGATTTCAAGCTAAATTCAACCTTTTGTCTGTACCAGGAGCTTTTACAGGAAATGGTACTATGTCGTTTTTTGATATACTATCAAATTAACATCAGTTTTATGTTGATTTTTTTAATATTATTTTTTAGTTCCGCATATACGACCAGAAGAACGTTTGATGGCTGCTCAACAACACCAACTTCTACAAGCAGCGAACGCTCAACATATGGCTGCAATGGTTGCGCTTGAAGCCATGCAAAACCAAGCAAAGGTCAGTAATTCTATCATATGACCCAAATCTAATGTTCATATCATATGGTCATTATATGATTAATATCATCATATAAAATCATATGATTCATATCATATGACTCAATTTATTTATAGGTTCAGACATTTCATTTTGTTAATTTATCATTTTAGAAAAATGCTGCTCAGACTCAGGCCAGTCAACTCGCTCTTTCCATGGGCGGCCGTGGATCCCCGGTCAAGAGGGAACATCCTGATCTCGACTCAGACTCTCCTCTGCCAAAAATAATGCGAACAATGGCACAGTCAATGCAAAACCCGACTGCTTTTGCTGCTCAGTCACCAAAACCTGTCCAATCAGAACCAACGAGAGTAAGTTCGCCAAGATCTGAAACAGCCAGAAGTCAAACACCGCCTCAAATACCTGAAAACCGTTTCATGTCACAATCGCCAGTGGTATCATCACAACCACAATCACAAAATTGTTCGAAATCACGATCGCCAGTCGCTCAAATCGCAACTGCAGCAGCTCTAGGGCGATTATTTCCAAATGTAAACCCATCCATGAATGCCAAAGTTAATGTCAACGGTAAGATATTTAACTTACAAAAATTCTTAAGAGAGATAGACACACGTGATCATCACATGATTATTGATCAGAAAGATGCATGACAAATGTCGTATCGCTATTAAGCTGTCTTAATCTGATTATAATCCTGGAAGAAAGGAAAGTTTTGTCGGCTTAGTGTAATTTTATTAATTTAGAAACAGATCCAGACGATGATTCGAATCCGGGATCGATCACAATGGCAATAGAAGTAAATGGAGTCCAATATGAAGGGATACTTTTCGCGAAAATTCAAGATGAAGGCTATCTTGAAGCAAAACGTGAATCTTTACCTCTCGATCCTACTTCGTTGAACATGGAGAATACAACAACGGTGACACCAACAGAAGCTCCAACTAATTCCGAGAACCGACCATCATCACCTGCCGAGCAGTCATCGCCTCAAAAATGAACATTTCGCTTCAAACCTATTTTTTTCTTAGGACTCTCAGAATTTTAATTAAATATCAAATAAAAAATGGGCAATACACTGTGGTCCGCTGCAGCACGAGAATCAGATTGAAATAATCTCCCGCGTGTAGTGACCAACGCCCATTATAGACGTGATAGAATTCCTAATTTTGAATTAATAATCAAAAATCGAAATTAAAAATTTTCGCCCGTGTGTGGAAATTCTTCTTCAACGTTTCATTAAAATGTCCTTTTCCTTCTAGCTGAATCTCAGATTAGTTTTCTGTTTCTTGCCTACTTCAACAATACTCGGTATGGTTCCAAGAATCCACAATGGTTCCATTTATCACAGCCACACTGGGACGGTTCACCCAAGCGGTTTAAAAATACAAAACTGAACGTTCAAGTTCAATCTTGATCACTTTCTGGTTATTTATCTCAATGTATTTATCTTGTATATAAAAACTTTAAATTGTGCAGATTATACAAATAAATTATGCAAAATAAAAATTGCTCCTTCATTGCAAAAAGAAAAGTCAAATTTTGATGTTAGAATAGGCCTGACCATCGGACTGTTTGAGCCTATCCCGATCTTGAGTTTAAATCGAGTTGGCGAATTTTGAACATTAGTGATAGAAAGATGGTACTAAGTGAGCTGCATAGTACTCAAGAATAACAAATTAATATCCGATCGGCCCCTTTTTACGTTTACCAACATTAGTCAAGTGTTAATTATTCCAATTCAACACCCTCGGACGGCAGAGAATGTACGACGAAGCACATCGAATTAATTTCATATTGAGTGGTTATGCGCTATAATTTGGTTCTAAAACTACGTGTATGTCTCAAGCACTACGAATTTCATCAATCACTTTACTTAAAAAATCTCTTATTTTTGTGTGAAATTTATTTATAGTCTAGAATTTCACTTTATGACAAGAATTATTTTTGTCTTACAAGTCAGCTGATCAAATCGGGGCCAATTTAAAAAGGGTGATACCGAGGTTAACCCCTGCAGATTTTCTTACTTTTAAAATCTTTGCGAATGTATAGTTAGGAGGCGCGATGAAAATCTAAGTATAGTTAATATTATTAGAGCATTGTATATGCAAATTTATTTATCGCAGAAAATCATTCAGATAGAACTAATTCTATCAACAAACTAAGATAATGGCCTATTTATTTTTAATCGTAGAGCAGTACCGAGATTTAGTGCTTTGGTGTTGGTTACGGCAATTAGCACCATTTTCACCACGACTTATGGTTTCTTGGTTTTCCGTAGACCGGTACTCTCTTTGATATTGCTGTATATATTGTAAACAGCCTCAGACAAAAAATCATAGGTCGCGATGAAATGGGTTTTAATAGGCGGTCGGAATCAAATTAAGCTGAAACTAAAAAATGGAGTTGGAAACGCCAAGATGAGGCATTAATGAATTCCAATCTAGCTCTGGTTCTAATTGAAATTCTAATTATAAAACATATTCAATTAGTGCAACTCTATAATTAATTCAAATCATTGTCAAATTATATTTAACCTCTGACTGACAAGCCATAAAGTTGGTGTGAAATTATGCAGCCTTTCTTCTTTTTCATGACTGTCCATGAGTTAAACGTGAAGAAGAATTTAATTAACATTTTACCATTAGGCCCATTTTGACACAAGACGAAACAATCTATTTTTAATATTATACGCTGTTTCAATGATCATTAATTAACAATATGATAAAGGCCATATCAGGGTAAGAGTCCCATATTAAAACGACAATATCAAACGTTATTTGAATGACCGATATAATGACATTTAAGAATCGACCAAAGTTGCTCTCAGTTGATCATAACTTGAAGATCATTGGGTCGAAATTGCTTTACTATTTAGTATTAATTAACATTTTACCTTTAATTTCTTCCTTATTTTAAGTACATATAGTCGTTTGATCTAATGTTAATGTAATATGGTCTGGGAATCTCCGGTTATTGTTAATGTCTCAATCCATCCGCATGAACTGTCCTACACCGTTCGTCCTACACCGTCCGTCTGACCCAGGAATGAATTTTGTCCGCAATTCATGGTTTCCAAACGTTTAGACACTTTTTGATTCTTGAGAAAAAAATAGATCAAAGATTCAATGATTTATTGTTTGATAGAGCACTTTTGAAAGATTTTCGCCCCATATCAAATTTGTTCAAATTATTGAAGTCTAATTGGTGTGATACCATTGAACTTTCTAATATTTCTTAACCCATTTAGCAGCACTTAATACTCTATCAAGATCGATTAGTATGATTAAAGTAAGTATGATTAAACTAAGTAATATTGCATTAATTTAATCTCTGTGGCTAAGAATTACTTCTGTTGTGGGATCCTTGCTGACGTAGCGAAAAGATATATATTTGGCTTAATATTATATCTTACAGCACTTTTCGTAGCTTTATATATTGTTTTGATCAACTAGAAATACTTTGCTAGAAATACTTTCGCCCACTGCTCAGTGAGTTGTTCACTCTGGCGCCGTATGTTGTTAGACCGAAAAGTGATCTTTATTTTTCGTATATATTTTGTGATCACAATATTAACAGTTTCTGCTGTAAAGGACTTTAACCATGACTTCAACCTTTTCCCGATGGAGGCGGGCTTTTGTGAGAGGTGAAAGTATTTCTAGCAATATCCGTTATAAGCATAATTTTGACTTCGCAGCATTTCTAAGAGTTTGTTGTGAGTTGGCAAACTATATTAAATGGACTAGACAGTATGGAAATGAAAGGCACTTGATTTGAAAGGGCCCATCTTCATATCGCCATGTATTACCAGATTTGAATTAGTTATAAATAACTTTAGAACAAACTACAAATACATATTAGCTTTAATATTATATTAAATACAAAGTAAACCACTCGACTAATATATTTGAGTATACATTTGAGGATTAATAATTCAGTATTTTGTATACGAACTTAAAATATAACCAGGGAAGTAATTCCCCATTATCTATTAATATCAACCCATTATTTGGTAATTGAATGGCTAACACTGAATTCAGGATACTGAAACAGTAAAATCTCTAGTTCATGGCCTACATAAAAAGTGTTGTATACGGTATATGGACCATACGGTATGGACCATACATTGACCAGTTATTTGCTCGATTTATGCATGTCCCATATAATATGCTGCATTTGATATGACGTTGTTGATCACGTGATAAAATTAGAATGTTTATTTGAAAAGTGCTTCCCCTTATTAATGCTGAATTTCGACAAATATGCAATGCGGGATACTGAGCCCTTACAAATGCCGCCAAAATAATAAAACGATGAGCAAACCACAGTGTGAATTTAAACACCATAATTAGAATAGAAACATTTATCAATACTATGCTCTCGCATTCAATCTAATTGTGGTAAGGATTTTGTTCCCAATTCTAGAGCTAATTAAAACGTATCTGCTACCCCCTCGAAAAAAATCAAAATTTTCTAAAATTCTAGATAAAATTGAATGAAACTAAATCCATGATTCGGGTTTAATGAGTAGTTTCAGGTGATCGAAACATTATTTGGAGATATTTAATGCTAGCTGGCTATTGAGACTTGAAATCAAATACGACATACTACAATCAATTGATAATATCGAACTGGAAAACCATTCATTATGTGATACATTTCGGAGATCAGATAAACCTATTATTTCAAGCTTGATCCGTCCTATAGCCCCAGATCCATAAGATCCGTAAGATTCGGCTCAAGCTCTCCCGACTAGTTCCAAAATACCTTCTAATCGAGTATTAAATATGTCTAGTATCAACTACGGGTTTTTTTAATTTCCATATAAATTTTAGTTTTCTAGAACCAACACGGCCTAGTGAGAGAATAAAAAACGATAAAAAATGGTACAAATTGTGACATGGAACTATATTGTCAAACCAAAAATTAAATTTTAAACTTTTGCGTGGGACAAAACGTAGGATGCTTTCCATTTAAACCAACCAAAATGTTTCGATAGAAATCGTCCATTTCGGATCTACTGGACTAAGTCGGAATCATTTATTCGTTCTCGAAAAAGTCAGATTGAAAGTGACGGCGTATTATTATTGGCAGTTCTGATTGAATTATACTTATTTTTAAACCGGTTAACCGGCGCCATTTTATGTTCGGACCACAACCTTTGGTGAGATCAAATAATATAATTTAATGCTTTTCATTTTGGAGGGATACTTTATCCCATTCTGTGGCAACCAAAATGAAAATAGTGAAAATAATTAAGCACAATGATTAACCAATTTAATATTCTACCTTTTTTTGAAAAAGATAAAGCCCCTGCCATTTTGTATATCAAATCATAAACAACGCATTACGCACGGTATGACATATCTCACCAAGTCGACATTTAATATCTACATTAGACACGTGGGAAGATACTGTCTCCGATATGCATTTGATTTGGTGAATTATCATTAATATACTCGAAACATCGTCGAGTGACGCGAAATTCAGCATTTCATGACGACAAATTCAGTTTAGAATTTATGATTAAGCCAAGTATGTTTCCATTCACAGTTTAATGTGCACAAGAACGGCTCAATCTTTGATCTCTGTAATATTATACAATGTGGACCAGAGAAGGGTGGACATGGACACGACTTCGGACATGAGCTCGTGTCCGAGTCCGTGTCCGAAGCGGACTCGGACACGGGCACGGGCAAAGGCATGACTTCGGACACGGGTTCGGACTCGGACAACTATCGAACACGCGTGTCCGATCTTCTCTGATGTGGACTGTCAGAATAAGATAGTGCATCGAACGGTTTTTATTCGTATCAATTGGGGTTATATTAATGATATAATAACACGTTTTGCAAATACGTAAATTCGAATAATATCGTACCTATCATTAGTAAATGTAACCTATTGTTGTATTTTGATGTGAAATAATCGACCTTTCCCTTTGATATCCCGTTGACGATATAAACTTGTGTCTTAGGTAATTACTGATGTGCCATAAATTACGTTTCCAGGATTAAAGGACTATTGATTTGAATGCTAATGTAACCTTTAACTCGGATATAATATAAAGAAATCGTCCCAGGCCCTCATAATTGTTTTTAATGAGTGGTTTGTATCAATATCAAACGGTTTACAAGGATGTATATGTGCTCTTTTTCCACTACCGTTTATTTCATCAACGTCCTCGACCAAAGACGACTCTCTCCTTAGAACAAACAGGTTGATCATCACGTGAATTGGTGAGTTTTTCAGAGTCCATGACCGAGGATTTGGGATTTTTTCGTATCCGAATCCGTGTCAAAGCCTCGAGGTCCGGGGGGTTTTCAGTGTAAAATGCCACACACGTTCTACTCTGGGATCGAACGGGATGTTTATACCATTATAATTGGGTAATAAAACTAAATTCTGAATCTGACTATCCAAGTGACGGGCGGATGAATAAAAGTAAAAGTTTTAATGCACTGAATTAAGAGGAAATGCTGCCGGGTGATAAGATAAATCATATAAGCAGTAATTAGGCTTGACATAAAGCATCTTATTAAATTTAAAATGAGAATGATCAATTTAAATAAATGTCTGGTAGTGCTGGTTTTCTTTGTATGGCAAGCCAGATTTAATGATCTATACGATCTAATGCCATTTATCATGGACAAAGAATCGTCAATCATCTGCAATTATCTGCATTAAATATTCACCATAAGCAGCCACCAAATATAAAACTTAATGCATATCGGACGACACTATCACCACACCTGTGCCCGGCCAATATGTATACCTACCTGGTAACATCTAAAAACTCGACGGTCCGAAAAAA
>SCLD01124787.1:0-25683 GCA_004367895.1 Oikopleura longicauda
AAAAAAAATTGAAATAATTAAATTGAAATTAATAAAATTAATAGAAACAATAATATAAATTTTGAATAAAATTAAAATCAATCAAAGATCTCAATGTAAGGAATCGTTGAAATAATGATCTGTCATATTACTTACTTACAGATCATCATGGTAAAATTAAAACTTGCATATACGTTTACTGTTATCAACTAGAGATTAATTATCTTGTCTTGACTGATGATAAATTTGTCACATTTGATCATTAATAAATAAAAAGAACGGTAAATCAAACTTAAATAAAATAAATAAATTAAAAATATAATAATAAATAAATGAAACGGTAAATTAGTTCCATTCTAAAATAAAACTCGAACAGGTTATCCTTTCATCAGTGACAAAATATAAACTTCCGGTTTAAACTTTTGACCGGAAGTAAAAGTTTAAATATCTCAAATGAAATTTTAATGAAATTTTTTACCAAAAATCATGAATAGTGTATCAAGAAACAGACCATCGTGTCACTTTATCAAAACGGAAAAGGTCATCACCATTAAATATTTTTGTCATTTAACACATTTACCAAATTAAAGAACGACAGATCCATTTTTGTCGGACATATCTCAATGTAAGGAATCGTTGAAATAATGATCTGTCATATTTTAACTGACAGATCATCATCAGGTAAAATTAAATTTTCCAAATACTGGTCGTGACTGTTAATAACTCGATATAATTTAAGAGAAAGTGTAAAGTCGTGAACCTGCATAACTTATGCAGCATAAGCAATCATATTTACTCTACAATGGTATCATAAAGAGTCTTTATTAAAAACTGTGTGACGCCAATTTCATGGCCCAGAACTAGAGATGGTATCAGCCCCAACGGGATACTAAAGATGCTTCTCACATCGACGTTCCGACAAGCGGCAGGTACTTCCCTGGCCCAGCTTGAAATCGTAGTCTAGAAAAAAACAAAAACTATTTTTTTGGCAAATAAAGTCATTTTAATCGAGATTTTAAAGAGAATTATTTGAATTAAAACGTAAGTAAAACAGAAAGTTACTATTTTGTGGAACTGATTTCTAAAAAGTATCGGAAAACGTGCGGGAATCGGGTTTCAACATTGGTTCCCACCGATCTTTGTCGGGGATATATAGCCTTTATATAGGGGTACCAGATGAGACTATTGCGCTTGGTATAGGGTTCACAAACATCAGCGTGTACCACTTGGTCTAGGGTTGGCACACATCACAGACATCTGAGTGAACCGTGTTCGTATGTTTAAAATTTAAAGTGGTACACTCCGATGTGTGTCTACCCTGGACCAAGCGCCAACGATGGTACCGCCTATACATAAATGCATATGTATAAACTTATACTGCATATGTTTTAAACGCGGACGGGCCGGACGCCGGTATTATTTCAAAGGTGGACGAATGCGAACGGCCGGATTAAAAAAAAATGGAATGAAATATGGAAGAAAATATGGAATGATTTTCCGAGAAATCAGACTTTAAGTTTTAGCCAAATATGGGTTATCCAAAATTTTCGAACTTTACGATTTCGGCCGAGCTTTCGGAATTTCGCAGAATTGGCCTACAAATGAGAGTCCGAAATTCAAGCATACTAGTGTATAAATATTATATTTCTATTTTATCATATGATTCATATGTGGTTGCCCCAGAATTTGTAAGAACTTGAATTTTTACGCTTTTTTATTTCCTTCACGTGGTAGTTCCTTGTGGTAGTTTAATTTTTTTTTTGATCCGACGTTTTTTTAATTTTTTTATGTTTTTTTAATTTTCAAATTAAATTTGAAATTGACAGATCAATGTGAATCCTATAATATGATATAGATCTGTCTTTTTCAAATATGTTCCGAGCCTTCTCTCTCTTTCGAAATTTTCGCATAGACCATGAGCGCCCTCTTAGACACCTCGCTCACATTTTTCTCAATCTTCAAAGAGGGCGAGATTTTTTTCACAATCCCAGAAGCAATACTAAATTCAATCCTTCGAAGCTGAAAGCCGAACGGCTTTTGAAAATCTCTCAAGCCCAAAAGCTCAATCACTGTGGCTTCCAAAAAAAGCACAATCTTTCTCAATCTGCTTTTGGGAGGGAAGCAATGGTGATGAACCCTGTAATAGACTATATAATTTATATACCCTCCTTTGTCGAAAATAAGGAATGGTTGTTGTCCCAAAAATTTTGAAATTCCTAATTTTTAGGCCTGTCAATGTAAATCGAGAATTTTTCGACTATTCCTAATTTTTAGGAGTCCTTATTTTCGGCAAGGGAATTTGAATTTGATTTTTATTTAACAATTTTGTTTTATACGTTTTTTAATTATTCAAGGATGAACAGTTAATGAAAAACAGTTTAACTGTGAATGAGCTTTGTGAGGATTCAATCGGGTTGATGCGCAGACTTCAAGTTCACGTCCAAATGGACTCCATTTCGTTTTTGTCGATTCCACACAAAGTGCCTTAGATTTCGTTTATAAAAAGCAATAATTTGTTTTGACCATAAAATGGAATTCTTTGAAAAAAAACCTGTCCACTAGCATGGTGATTGATAATCAAAGGACAATTTTGTTCAATCGGTTCCAGCTCGGTTTCAAGACGATTTTCAGGATCCCATGCAATACAGCTGAATCCCGTGAGCTGAAAAAATATTTGTAAATCAGAGATTTTTTTTTAAATTAATTTGTGCTCACTCTGGATTTTTTATCAACAAGAAAAACTTCATTTCTTCCATAAGCAATATTTGAAAGGGTATTTAGCTTGCGGATGCTGTCCGATGCCAAATAAAAATCCGGGTTGCAAATGGATTGCAGACAAAAGACTTGATTGTAGCGCAATGGCGATCCGATACAAATATCATCTAAATCACCAGCATACGGTACAACCTTAAATGTATTTCGTCTCTGGCCATCAGCTTCCGAGGATGCTAAATTTCAGTTTAAGACAAAAGTGTCGTAAAACCGAGTCCTACAATTTTGGTGGTCAATTCGGTTGTGAAACAACGAAACCGACGATTTTGAGCAGAAACCGATAATCCGAGAAACCGAAAACTGGAATACCAAACAGTTTGAATGCCGAAGATTTTGTTCATTTCTTAGACCAATCGATCGGTTAATTTTGGACATTTTTTTCAAAATCCGCACATAAAAAACAATACCCACAACCGAGTGCCTTTTTTCGGGTTGCCAGCCGACGCAACCGAACGGCCAAATTTAAGGGAACTCGGTTTTCGGACATTGTAGGTTTAGAATTTAAACTTGTATAAACCTGTTACTGAGAAATGAATTTGATTGTCGCTAAAAATAGCAATCGAATGTGACAAATGCAGATTTTTAAGCATAACTATGTCACCAATTGAGACAACTTTGCTACCATGAGGAGAAGTGGTTACAGGTGAAAGAAACTGAGTTCTTATTTTTTCCAATTTTTGATGTTTCAATTCTCCATTGGCTTTTCTCCTATCGAAATCCTTCTCAATTTCAGCAGCTAGAAAAAGGTCCTCATTCCAGTTACCAACACGAGTAATTGCTGAAATGTAAGGTTATTTGGGCCTGTGTCGCTGCTTTTACTCAAAAGTTAAGGTTATTCCAATATATAAGGTGGCACGATGAAACAAGTTTGAGGAGCACATCGATTAAACCAACTTAAATGCCGAAAAACGAAACTAGTCATTTTAATTGGAATAGTGTTGGGAAAGGTTATACGTGAAGAGAAAAACAAAAAATATCACTAAATAGCAATAAGTCGACTATACTGACCCAGATAAATAAGTGCTAACCCTCAATAAGATCACGATTACTAGTATTTTCGATATCAGTATCATCCGTTTGGTTTATCATCTATTTTATATTCTTATGGAAGACGTGGATTGAAAAAGGTCGAACTTTCAAAGGATGCATAATAAGTTGTGTTCAACGAGTCCGTAAACTCGCACGAAGAGCAAGTCAATACAAGCGAAGTACTGCTGGTTCAAGCTTTTACGGTTACGAAAACGGATTCGCTAATGACACGGAAGCATATCCGAAAAATCTATCAGACAGAAATCTAGCATGCCAAAATCACAAAATTCATGAGGCCACAACCGCAAGTACTGATGTCAGTTTTAATATTCTATCGCCATTTTGAGCCTCAAAATGACTTGAAAATCTCCGGTAACTCAATTTTGTGAAATATCTTACGATCAAAACTTTGCATTTCGCAGTTATTAAATGACCATTCTTTATTGTTATGCAAATATGTTTTTATAATCGCAAAGATAAAAGGGATTTGCCCGCTTTCATAATTAGCATTTTCTATAGACTTTGCGTTCAAAATATATTATATATTTTTAAAATATTTCATATGGTTATTTTGAAGTGTTATTCAACCATTTTATCGACATGAATTTAACAAAATGCCGCTATTTTAGCCTACGACAAGTTGTGAAGGACTTCTCGACCTTTCAATAAGTTATCGCTGTACCCTGTTCTGGTACTTACGTTTGAAACTATTAATATACGGTCGATGTTCCATTCTCTTTTCTTAGAATTTTAATTTCAGTTTTTCGTTCAGAAATACAAAATCGTTTCTATGGTGATGAGCGTGCCACACTTACTACATATCATTTGTTTAGTATACTGATAATAACTACATTTTCTACAACAATGCGGCTAGATAGAAATTATTATGCATTTTGATCTGAATCAGATTTTTTGATGAATCTATCCTTGTTTTTCAGCAATTCGTTAATTTTAAGAGAATGTAAATGTATTTATAAACAGATTTTTATGAAGTCAGTTGAATATACAGTGAGATTTCACAGTAAAATTAATATGGGTTCGGCCTAAGGGATTGATAATGATTAGAATAAAGTGGTGAATTTTGATACGGATTAATTAATGGTGCCGCTGTTGATGCGAATTGAAGTGTCCCTGGTGTCGAACCGGTCACTGGTACCGGAGATGATGCTGGTCCGGGTTGTGATATGGGTCCAACACCACCTTGGGCTGTTGATCCTCCTCCCGTTGAACTTGACTGATTCGAGCTGTTTGAGGGTGATGATGAAGCTTGTGCTCCTGGAACTGCTTCCAATGTTGAATTTTGAGTTCCGTTTGGAGTTTGAATTCTCTCCGCTTGTTCTACAACTGGTTGGTTCGATCCATCGTTGACTACATCGGTTGTTCCTGAAATAAAATTTAATTCACGTAAAATTCCCTCAGATTTTCGACCTCTACCCCTTTGGACAGAAATGTTTTTAAATGAGAGGAAAGAGAAAGGACGTGGGTGGTACAGAAATTTAAAAAAACATTTATGTCTCAAAGGGTAAATTATGAGTTGAATTTGCCGGTCCGGTCTGTAACTAGAATATACGTATTTATAATGGCTGTATTACTGACCGTTTGCTGAAGACTGAAGTGAGTTGATGTTATAAGGATACTCGGTGTTGTAATTCGAAACGCCTTGAGCACCATAAATTGCTGCTATTTGCGAGGGATCTTGATGTATTCCTTAAATTTATTTTGGTTCATTGAACGGACTTTAAGATATAAACATCAAAATTAAAGAAATCATAAATTGTTTACCTAGTGAAGAAGCTTGAAGGGCAGTGGCCGGAATATGCGCGGCCGCAGCCCAGGCGGCTCTCGCTGCTTCGGAATCGTAATTACTCATTGATGATGCGTACGGATATGCGCTCGACAAGAAAGCTCCCCCCGGAACACTAAACAAAAATGTTAAAAACTGTTTTTGTACTGTTATTTTAGAACGTACTTTGCAAGAGCCGCTGAATATGAAGAACCATCGTGCTCGAGTTGTGGTTCCGTCTTGAGTGTGTCTAAATGAATCCCTTCATGTCCAATTCCGTGATGACCAAAATCTAGAAAAAAATATTTATAAAATACGGGTCATGGAAGAACGTTTTGATTCAACAAAGCTTTAATTTGAAAAATAATCTTACATTGTTGTTGAAGAATTCGATTTTGAGCAGTTGCAAGGGCGACAGCTTCTTTTTGTCGTTGCATTTCTTCAATTTGTTTTTTTCGATCTTCTTTTTCTTTAATTGCTTCTGTTTTCTGAATATATTCATTGTCATTTTTCTGAAAAACGCGGTAAGATACCAAAGTATTATTTACCGCGTGAAACGGTGCAAAATTAACAATTTTTATCAAAACTAACCTTGAAACGTTTTCTTCGGCGGAGATAAGATCCATTTTCGAACATGTTGTATGCGTCTGGGTCAAGAGACCAGTATGAACCTTTGCCAGGTTTCTGAAAAAATAATTTAGAGACACTTCGGTCAACAAAGTCATCGGCTGAGATGAGCTGAACATTTTGGCCAAATTTCCTCTACGCGGACACCCAAGTCATGGCGATTTTCGATGAATTTTACCTTTTCGTCTCGGGGAATTTTGATGAAGCATTCGTTGAGAGATAAATTATGTCGAATTGAATTTTGCCATCCTTGTTTATTTTCGCGGTAATATGGAAATCGTTCCATAATGAAAGCGTAAATTCCATTCAATGTGATTTTCTTTGATGGTTCAGAATTGATAGACATGGCAATCAGTGCAATGTAACTGTATGGAGGTTTCACCTTAATTTGAACATAAGATTGAAGTCAGATTTAGTCAAAGTCAATGAATCATTAGAAATTATTGAGAACTGTTAATTGGTCAGAGCGTTAGGTCATTTCGGGCTGGGATCAGTTCGAAAATTTTAGGAAAAAAAATTCTTGACTGAATAAGATATGAGATGAAAAATGCATGGAATGAGAATAATTCTGCTGGAGTGTTGGAAGGACTGAATGTTAGAACAATGTTTGATTAATTCATTATTAAGGCAAGATGAAAGAGGCGGCTGGAGTATGGGCAATTTTGACCATATATATCACATATTATATACCATATGTCTCATTAAACCTCTAGAAACACTCTAGAATACCGTCGATTATTCGATATCCCGGATTCAAACATTGATTTTCGCTAATTGTTGTCACTAATGAATGCAATTAGGTTCTAATTAACAGAACTGAGGTGGCTGGCCGCTCAGATTAGGAAAAATTCTAAATCAAAATAAAATCCTTGGTCAGTAGTAATTTTATGAAATTTATGTGATCTTACGCCATTCAGTGCATCCTAATCCTATAATTATTGAGCACGGCGATAATGAAAATATAGCTTGTGCAGTTGTTTACTTTGGCCTAAGCACCAAAAGCGAGACTCGCCATTGAAAATTGTTCTAGAGATTAAAAGTTACGCATACAAAGTAAACCAAGTAATATACAATTTAACCCAATAAGAACCTGTTCGAATAATGCATAGTGTATAGGGATAATTGTGAAATGCAATATATATAGTTTCCACAAATTTAAATCGATTTTAGATGAAGAGATATTATTCTAGATTTCTGGTTCAATCACCGATAATTTCACTTACAACCGGTTTTTAGCGAGTGGGTTCTTCAGTCAATTAATTGGGTGAAGTGTGAAAAATCAATGTGATAGATTTCGCTTCCGAAATTGAATACCCGGATGTGGAAATGTAAAAAATATAAGTTACAAAATCGATTTTAGATGGAAATCTTTGAAAAATTATTCAATTTTTCTTAAACTCAGAATTTTCAACTAATATTTATGGTATCGTTGGTTAATGACATTAGGTTTGTGTGATATATCAGCTGTATGACGGGTACACTTGGTTTCTAGATAAACACCGTCGGACAAATACAATCGGATTAGAATTAATTTCTCGAACGTCTCCTGGACATATTTTCGACTAGATAATCCTAAATATTCTCAGATCCCACCGATTATTTAGAAATTGGAACTAAGCGTGTGCCACTTCGGCTTTCATGACCGGCAATTTCAGCATCGTCATTCGCGGATTCATGAGAAAGCGATTCACTTTGATCTCACCGCGCCTCTTTAAAACAAATATATTCAGAATGAAATTCCCATAACAAAATTTTAAATTACAAGTTAGATTTTCATAATCTAAATAATGTGATTAATTAACCCGCACGCCGTCCGGGGAACCATGATATCGGCGAAATCGATCTGTACAAATCTAGTTTTGTAGAGTGGATATGAGATTATAGAGTGCGTACCACATTCGGGTTTATATTATAGATTTGAAAGGTTGTATTAAAACGGAGGTCGTCCCTTTTTTCTTTGAGAGTCAAAAAAGGGCTGAGTGATGGGTGAGGAACCGCGCTAAGAAAACAAACCGAGTCGGTCGATCATTCCATATCTCAATTCATATCTAGAATACCGCACCGCTTCAGATTTAAACAAATTTAAATTCGAACAGGTCGACCATAATTCAAGATTAGCAAACTTTGAAACCTTTGAATCAAGTCCAGAATGGACCAGACTGGTTAAGGAATATTACTGGGTTCGGTGGACATTCAGGTAATGAGTGGCCAATATGACCATGTCTTTTGCTTACCATGTCTTTTGCTTGTAGATGATTGGGTGTTGCATTGTTTCCATATGGTGAATATCTTGAACCGGCATGACTTTGAATTCCACCACCATATCCGTCTGTATTACCTCCATTGTACATTCCTAATTAAATAGTTTTTAAAAAAGTACACATAAATGACATCACCTAGTGGGCCATTCTCATTTTCTGATATTATAACTGGTATCTTAGATTTCAATTTGGCATTCTCGAATTTTAGATCTGGTAAAAGAATTTTTTTCATTTCAGTAAATTTCTCGGTAAAAAACGCCTAAATTAAGACAAACTAGGGTAGGACCAGGGGAAATAGGCGTTCAGTATGTCATTTCCTGTTTCCATCCATCGAAGATAAATATAGGAAGATAATTCCTTCCCTTCTAATTTTCTAAGACTTAATAATCATGTGACTAAACGGTCACATGACTTATTTTTTGATAGTTTTAATCGAAATTTCAAAATTTTCGAAATATTTAGTTGATGAATAAAATTGTCAGAGTGGCGACTTGATCAAGTGGGTGTTGAAGTTTGGAACTTATTTTTCTTTTTCATTTTTTCGAAAACGGAACCGTCGCGAGGAGAGTCACTTCTGGAACTCTAAATCTCAACTCCACTCCACCTCTCCGAAGTGACTAGCCTGCTACACTTGACAGAGGCTCGTTTGATCTCTCCTATCTTTTTTACTAGAATTTGATTCAGTTCTATCTCAAAAATGATGAAAACATTCCCTTCAAACATTACTAAAAATGCAATGCATCATAAACTATACATAATGATTTAACACGAATTCACAAACAGGAGTAAGTGATAAACTGATTGCAATCATTGTGGGTATGGCAATTTTTTGTTGTATTTTTCACAAGAAAATCACAAATAATTTCACAAAAGTTTTCGTCATATCAGCACTGCTGATTCGGCAGTGACTTTGAAAATAAATTCAACAAAATTTACAACAACAATTATTACCAACGATATTAAACAACAAATTATATAACAATTATTCCAAATTAGAGAAACCATCATCAGAAAATTGACAAAAATATGAGTTTTATGAAAGTAATTTGTTGGTTTTGTATGTCCAAATAAGATCTTGTTGAATAACAATATTTTACTAACCTAACTGTGCATATCTCTGAGCATAAGCGGAAGTTGCATATGAAGTTGCATTGTATAAACTTGATAAAGGTTTCAAACTGATCGAAAATCTAGTGATCCGATTTTCGTCGGATTTTTGATTCAGAAATGAAACCAACCTTAAAGTATTATTCAAGCTACTTGATGCTGTTGCTCCATTCACAGCTGGTGTTGTAGTCGTTGCCGCTGTCGACATCTGTTTTCTCGACAACTATTGACCTTAGTTGACCACAATTTGAGTTGGTCACCACTTGGGTTCTTTTAACCACTTGGTAATTCGGTTGGTTACTTCCTCTTCGTGAATGTCTCTGATCGGTCTCTTTGTTGTTTTTTCAACTCAAGTTCGTTTGTTGTGTTACTCTGCCGTGATAATATTGTGATTTCAGCCCAAAAATGTTTTCTCAAAAAATGACCTATCACTCAAATACTGCAAATATACCGGGCCGAAAAGGGGACGAGCATTCACGAACACTCTAGCGCCCCAACATCTCCGCCATTTTCATCCTTCGTCGGAGCATTCTTGTTTCTTCATGGTTTTGACATGCAAGGCGCCCTCCATTACAATACCAGAATTATATTAAAAATAATATTAATAATTTATAAAACTGAAAACTCTCAGTATTTAATGTTCATAAAAATGATGATTTTAAACGTATCCGAAAGATTAATAAGTTGGTAAAACAAATTTCAGAAAAATTTTATCACAACACTATTTTCAACGATAAATCATTAATAAATATATAAACAAATAAAAATACGTTTTTCATAAAAAGGGTGCATTATTAACAGTGTATTGATGGAATCGTTCAAAAATTCAAACGGTGCAATACGAATCGCTGATTGGATAGTTCAAGTTTTTTTAGCAAAATCGTAATGAAAATAAATTTTTACTTTTCTATCCAAACACGCTCAAAAATTTTTTAAAACTTGCAATAATAATTATTTTGTTCAAATCACAATATTACTATTTTAGATCTGAATTCTCACGTAATCACAAGTGTCGCCTACGCAATTACATGCACTCGTCATGAAGCACCAGAAACAATATTGTTTTAGAAATTAAAATTGAACTGTTAAAATAGAATTATTTATTTACTTACGTGATAAAAAACATACAGCGGTTTCTAGAGTCAAAAAACCCTGTCACAATATCATCCAGGAATATTTGATTCAGAAAGTGTAACAGTGTGTCACACAGTGTCACATTGTGTCACTAAATGTTACATGAACACATTTGAAAAAAGAACAGACGTGAAAGTTTAACAAAAGAAAAACAATTTTTGACCCTTTGGGATTTCGATTTAGAATTGAGGCCGGTTCCCTTTAATCAGAAAGTGGTTTGAATTATTAAAAATTCTAGAATGGCGATTTCATTACAGTAAGGCTCCCCTTCATATTCAAAGCGTTTACATTTCGAATTTTCAATTTTTAACTTTTGATTAAGTGCTATTTGTCCGGTTAACATCTACCATATTTAACCGGTTTAGAACAGACATACAGGTCGATCTCCATCTTCAAACGTAATCCCCTCCTTGTTCAAAGCCAATTTTCACTCTCATCGAATACTTTTTTCTAATGATCTAAAATACCCGAAAATTTGGTTTGCACAGAGAGGGGGTTATATTTAAAGATGGGGATCGGCCTGTATCACCGTTTATCAGAATCTTCGGATAGAAAAACAGTTATTGTTTATTTATCACTGAATGTCAGTTGCTCAACTAAATAAATAATGTTATGTCAAAAATCGCGAAATCATCCATAGCGCTAATTGTGAGACGGCTAACCAATAAGGGCGAACGTTGAAAAGTGTTTAGATTTTGAGATTTCGAGTTTTGGCGCCCTTCATTTTCCAAATCGAATAAGCACTAATCCGAATTCGAACAATACATCATTCCTTTTTTAATAAGTTTATATCATTTAAAATTATTTAATATAACTTACGATCAACTTTATGAATCATTATTTATTAATTATAAACTTTCATAGAAGATTTGAGCTTATTTAAAGCTAAGATAAAAAATGCCATATTATTAAAATGAAGATTTTACGGAAATGAGCTTCGTAAAGGTGTTTTTTGGCTTTGAAGTCTTGGTAGTCTTCTTAGAGACTTCTAGATCTTGTCACGCTAAAATCTGGATAGATGAAGGATACGAGTATCGACTTGAGATAAATATTTTTACATTAAGACCCCACATCAGGTTCATTAATCGAATCAATGTGGAAAACCTCATTTAATCATTAAAGATTTCATGTTTCCGTTTTTACCGCCTGATGCAGCGTGACATGTGACATTTTGCGACACTGCCACAGATATATATGTCACATATCTCTCCATGTGTACCAATAAAGATGGATGAACTTGTGACAGTTAGGATATTTTCGAGGACCATATGGATGAAGTTGACCCGGGTGAATGGTACTTTCCGGACGTGATACTATTGTTGAAGGGTCCCATGGATTGATTTTCTTAAATAAAAATGTATATACAAGATATATAATTTGAGTTTAAATTCGTATCTGTGAGCGGATCGGTGTTGCGGACTTGGTGTGAATCTTGCAATTATGTTTGATTTTGAGTCGCACTCTCATTTCAAGTGTGATTTGGGGACCCTCTCCTTTGGGGACCTTGTTAAGAGTCTCATCTGTGTTATTCAAACACTTTAGATTTCGAAAAAAAACCTCGAATTTATATTTCTTAAATATCCGTAATCACCAATTACACAAATCAGTACCAGGTATTACCATGGTCACACGACATACACTGCCGAACACTATCTATAGTGAAAATTGTGAATTTTGTGAAGACTTATAGATCGGAAATCGGAACTTATTAATTGCGATTTCCGGCATTTACAAAAAATGAACGGAATGGATTCGTTTGCACTCGAATAAAAATCAAGAAATGATTATTGAAATTAAAAAAAGCCATCCGGTTGGCCCTAAACGCTATATTAACCCCTAAACGCCCTTAAACGATATCTCATCGCCGTTTCAAATTCGGATTCAAGGTTTAGTTGCTTCACAGAGCTTGCTTCTGATCCGGAAAATTTAAGTCTAGGTTAAAAAATCAACAGGTGAGTAGAAATTCAGGAGTCGGAAGTCAATTTTCATGCTATATCATTATTCTGTTTCGAATGATAAATATTAATATTAACACTATATAATCATGTACTATATTGATATATTTCAATATACATTTTAAACGAAATTTAAAATGTAATTTACAAAACCTATACTTAACTACTTTGATGAAAATTCAAGAAAACTGTACCTCAATACTGCCCGAAGATATTTTCATAAGTCTAGTAGACGAGAGTTCGCCGAACGAAAACAGAAAAAAACTAAAAATGGAAAGTTG
Source organism: Oikopleura longicauda (assembly GCA_004367895.1). NCBI lineage: Eukaryota > Metazoa > Chordata > Appendicularia > Copelata > Oikopleuridae > Oikopleura > Oikopleura longicauda. Next base: position 12,929 of record SCLD01124787.1, read on the forward strand.
AGTTATTAAATCGAATTATTTTCGTAATGATTCACAAAGATAAAGAACCACCGTCTCTGCGTTTGGTAAAACGCTTTCTCAAGACTGGAAAAGATTGTTTCTCAAAGACTCGGGTTCTTTTCTATACCACTCTGTACCAAGTACGAATCTGGTATCCTTAGATTTAGCATAATCGAGATTTAACCAGCTTCCAATTCTTGTATTAGTGCTGTGTCAATATTTGTTTACCATTTTTACAATTTCCGTTTTTCTTCCCATCTAGATTTTTCAAAGATAAGAAGTCTAACTTGGCCTCGGCGTGATATAAAAGTGAATAACTCTGTTGGAGATTAAGTAAATAGAAAGTGGGAATCAATCCAAAGTTCTCAAAGTGTTCTTTTTGAATTTTCAACACTGTTTTCGTTTGATAAAGCACTCAAAAATCTCAATATTAACCAAACTATAGCGTCAAAGGTTCAAAACCATAAAATGCAATATAAAATTGTCAAAATATCAAAACCACATTATCGTGATGATACGATTTCTGGTATGAAATCTTTTCAAAAACTTTCAAAAATCATCGTTTTTTCGAAAAAGTTTGCGTTAGGAAGCGTAAGGGAGTCTGTCTGACTCTTTCATTGGTACTCGATGTTTTATTAGCAAAGTATAATCTGCCACTTTAAAAAATAACTTGCTATACCGGTCGATGTCTAAGAACTGAGAATTTTATTCTGTTTTGGAATAAGAGGCAACCACTATCATATTTACTTTATGCGGTCAGATAACTTACCGCTCATGGTCGAACCAGATGAGAATTCGATTTCAAAATGGGAGATTGTGAAGCTCATTTTTTCGTATTATTAAACGATTAACCCAAAAAACAAGGAATCTCAGTATTTCAAATTTATTGTTGTGAAGTTCAGTATAAATAAGTTTTTCGTTGAAGGTTAAGCGGTCTGTTACGGTACCATACTGGCTGAGAAAGCGAAGTTAATTTGATTTCAATTTGGAATAGACCGATGAATGATTTTTTTTGTTATTTCAAGATTGACTCGAAATAATCTCATTTCATTAAAAAAATAATATTTAATGAAAAGTATGAGCGGGAAAGAATCTCATGAAGACGATCTTGAGCTCCAGGCCGTTCGATCCATGGTACCGGACCGAAAATCCAGCAGCGATCAAAGGACCATCCGACATGCGATCTAGAAGCGAATTTATCTTTTGAAAACGTTGAAGAGAGTTAGCGGTAACCTAAAGCGCGGGTTGGAATAACATAGCTGCCATACTTTACATCCTTCATGGCATTAATTGACCCGGAAATAGTTTAGATTTCAAGATATACTTTCGCCTAGTAGTATATTTCATATGTTATTGTAATTTTGTATTTTCACCTGCTTAATAGAATTGATCAAAACTTTCAACTTTCTAAAAGAATTTTACAGATTTTATTATCCGTTTGAGATCATCGCAAAAATGCATTATCAAGTCTAGAACTGTTCGCCGTTACCTCGGACTGTTCGCCTGTTCTTGTAATGCTCGCTTGTTTCGCCTACTTGATGTGAGAGTTGAAGGGTGTGATCCAAGTGTGACCAGATATGATTTTGATTGTTCGAAGCTGAATGGGCTTATTTGAGATTAGACGGGATTACTTCTTAGTGTGCAATTAACCATTCTAGAATAAAACGGAACTCGTCTTCGATTATCATCAAAACCAAATTCAGAATTTCATCAAACGAATGATAATGTTTTCTCAAGATTAGCATCTAATAGATGGAATTAAAGACATTTTTAATAAGGAAGTGGTCCGTTACAAACATTGATTGCGATTTTTATAAAACACAATAAGCAATACTTTCGACGAATTAGAGACTCTAATTCAGAGTGTCCAACCTGGTCTTGAATTTACATACATAAGACTGTCCCACTTTCCTTTGTATACGAACTCTCATGTGTGACCCCCTCCTATACAAAACAGTCCATGACAGTCCATGTAGAACAGTCCATGTAGAAACAGTCCATGTAGAACAAAACAGTCCATGACTTTTTTTTAACGTGAACAACCTAAGTTATGTCTACTATCCAAGAGTGTGAGTTCTAAGTCGATCCGGCGGTTATTTTGATAGATTTCAGAGTGTAGTAGGACCTCTAGAACCTTGCCTCTCACCCTAACTCACAGATGTCATTACTAAAAAAATATATTGTTACGTTGTTATAATATTTTCACTTCAAATATTATAAGAAGTTTATTTTTTGATTTGAACATTTAAAATATTATTATTAAAATATTGAATTGAAGTGATTCATATTTTCATTTCAACTACTGTAAAAACAACACTCATTAGACGACATCGTGAAGAAAAAACAACCCCGTTTTAAAAGATATCATCAGAAGATATCCAACTCGAAATGAAAGCAAACTAAAATCTGCTGGAAGCTTTTATTTAAGACTTGATTCATCATAGTCAATGACACACTTGCCTGACAGCTTGCCAATTCGTTTTTTTTAGTTTTTTTTCATTTGAAACCGTATTTAAATCACTATTTAGGGAGATAAATTTTTGAGGAAAACATTTTCGGCAAAAATATAAATTTCAACACAAAAATATGTAATTTAACTTTTAGCGTTGACGATTTTGTGATCGGGTATATAATATATCGCATATTTGATATATTGCTGTAAATAATGATGTAAATAATCTGTGGGCCATTTCGAATTCAGAAGTTCTTGACCAAAATACTGACTAAGTAAACTGCTTCAAATTGAAGCTCCAAAAAATGAAAGACCACTAACAACAACCACTTACGTAATCGAGTAGGACCAATCGGTGAGAATGCCAGAGACAATCATATATTTCAATTTTGCGTTTAGAACTGAAATCTAAGCTGGCTGTAAAAATTTTGTATATATCTTTAAAACAAAATTTATGGTTGTTGTCGAAAATGTCGATGGCGTAGGTTGATGAACAACCAATGATAGTGACCACGTTGGCAATTTTCCAGAATCTAGTCAATTTAAACTTTAAAGTCGATAGAATTAAAATTGCTTTTACGAATTCGATTGATGTCATATTTTGATAACCATTTTCAAGTTAATTAATTTTTGTAAAAGTCAATTTATTATCCCCAAAACACAGATGATTCTTCAGTTGTTGACGAATAAGTAGTGGTAGTAGTTGCAGTTGTGGTTGTTGAAGTATAGGTTGTTGTTGTTGTTGGCGCCCTCTCAGGGCCACACCATTCCCCGCTCACTTTATTTACAATCCGATCAAGCAGCTGAGCAAATTTTTCAATTTTTCTTTCCTTTGTGGCTGCTTGAGCAGTATGAGCTGGACAGTCTTGAAACTGTTGACCAAGAATTTGGCGATGAAGTTTTTGAATTTCTGTCATTCGCTCAAGGGGCAATGCAACTAAGTCCATTCCAATATCATAAATCTCAGTGACATATGGTCCTGGAATTGGTTTCTCTGGCAGTTGACATTTTCGCTGCCTTCCGCCAGCTTTTGTTCGCAAAAATTTCTTGGCCATTTCTTGAAAAGATTCATCATAACTTTCCAGTGTCTCAACCGTTAAAATGAGCTTTTTGATTTTAAATTTTAAAAATTATACAATGATTGAATCCTATCCTTCGGACTCGAACTGAATTTGAACCGGAATTGAATTAAACATGTGAGTGAATCGTCTTGTCCATGAGTAGAGTAAAGCAGCTTTATTCTTTGCATCCTTGAAACTGCAATCATCTAAATTCATTTATCAGCGGTTCAACCGATGAGTCATAAATAAACGACTTACAGTCATGTAATTCGTGAAGAGCTTCCAATGTCAACTGTAACAAATAGCCACATGATCCGCTCACTGTATAAAGATTGTAGCCAAGTTCACTTTGCCAATCTGCTAATCGCATCCCAAAATTGGTTGTGGTTGTAGTGGTCGTTGTCGTGGTAGTTGTTGTAGTCGTAGTTGAAGTCGTTGTAGTTGTTGTGGTAGTAGTGTATTGATCACATTGCCATGACAAATCGAAGCCATAAAACTCCATCGATCCATCAGTGACAAATTCAAGCTAAAATAAACTATATTTCCAGCAAACTCATACCTAGGGATCGTCATGTAAAAAGTATAACTAAATGAAATATCATTATTCTCTGAAATAGCGTCTTCTTTATTGTATATTCGGAAAGTTTTTCTCCACTTTCTCCTCTGTATGAGCAGAATGTGATATTTTATTCCGTTATACTTAGTACAAATTAATGAATTTCAACCAGTGACGTTTTCAGTATCAAAAGAACTTTATTCAAAAGGTTTATGTTTTTAAATGTTTTTTCCCGCAGCGATTTTTTGAGATACTTTTCGAAAATTGACTTTTTTACATGTCTGTATATCCTTACCTAACTTAGTCACTTATTTAAAACGATTCTACGTTTGATTCAAACCTTGAATGTATTTGTAGCCATTGTCTGCCACCGAAACATTCCCTTTGCCGAAGGGTCCCTCTTTGGTGTAAATCTCTTCACTTGTTGATCTTTTGACGCTGCAGAATGATCACAAAATTCATTTGAAGTTTCTCCATGAGTGAGGATAACTTTATCATACGGGCAAGTATTTTCAGTGGACAGATATTCTTCAACAATGAATTTATCGAATTTAACTTTAATCGTCTTGCAATCGGAAACAATTTCCCAGCAATGATGTTTATTAGGCTCGTAACAACCGCCAACAAACATACAATCAAATGTCCGGGGATTTGAAATGACACCTTCTGTACCACGGATAACTGTGCAATCCTTTGAAGCCACCTTTAGTTGAATATTTGGTTGACCATATTGTGATCCTTTAAATGGTGCATCTAAATAAAATTAGATTATTTATATTATCAATAATATTATATCATTCACAGCTGTAGCTCGAGTTTAGTGAACATTTCAACAATACGGACATCACAGTTATATTTTCCATGCTCATCAAACTCTGGTGAAAGAGAAAAGTCTTTGGATTAGACTAATCACATACTAGAGCAAAAAAGTAAGCATTAGGCAAACTAACCCTCTCCAGATTTCTTCAAGGAGACCATATTTTTCTTCATTTTCAGATTTTTTGGTAAAAATGACACTTTTGCTTCTCCTGATTCTATTATGCATTCATTAAAAACGTTATCTAAGTTATAATAACTTTAAACTCACCGTTGATATGATTGGCTTGCACACCAATTCCAAATAGGCAACTCACTGCAAAAACCGAAATCATTTTAACAATTTTTCGATTTTTGTGAAATATAAAAAAAAGTTAGAAATTAAATAATTTTGCATTTTTAGGATTTTTTATACTTAAATAGTGAATCATATGGCAAAAACATGATGTGAAAACCACAAAGTCCGTGATTGACAGCATTTAAATTAGCCACCGTGCGGCCAAATCTGTAAAAAATGACAAATTTTCATTGGCTTAATAGATATAGCTCTTTATTATGAGAGTGAACAACCAGAGCTCCCCGGACATCTACGTTAGTGTCCAGAAACCTCCAAAAAGTGCACTTAAACGCAGTAATGTTATTACAGTAAAATATTTTGCTACAATTCTTTTGGTCGGATAATTTAAAAAATCGACTTTCATAAAAAGTTCCGACCTTTTGTGTGTTACATAACTACAATTTGAAAGTCGATTAAAGTAAAGGAACCATGGAATGCAGATAGATATTTAGAAGTAACTTCAAAACTTCGGGGAAATGGGTACAACCGGAAGTTTAATACCGGAAGTGTACCAGAAGTTTGTTGTGGAGTTATCCTCGGAAAAGCATGACTTTTAGCTTTTCAAAGTATAAATTTAAAGTTATTTTACTAGTCAGATATGCGGCATATGTGGCATAAAATATGCCATAATTTATAGGGCCCTATAAAGATAGCCTATATTAAATAGGCTTAGTTGCAATAAAAGAAATTTAGTTTCTTTGGCGAGCATGATCAACACGGAGTTGGCGACCTTGAAGTTCATATCCGTTGAGACCGTCAATGGCTGATTGGCAAGATTCTTCTGATTCGAATTCACAGAAACCCATACCTTGGAAATTAAGTTTAAGACATGAGGTTTTAGATGAGACTTAATTAATGCAATTAAATTATGGATTTATTACCTCTTGGTCTTCTAGTTTCTCTGTCGAGCAAAATTCTGAACTTCTTTACAACACCGAATCCAGCGAACAAATCGGTTAATTCTTCTTCGGTAGATGCCCATGGGATATTTCCAACAAACACTGATGGTCCTTGGTTCATTGGTGGACCACGTGGACCACCTGGACCGCCTTGACCACCTTGATAACCGCCACGGCCTCTTCCACGGCCACGACCGCCACCACGACCACGACCGCCACCACGACCACGACCTCTACCACCATCGTCTTGGTTGTTAGAGAAATCTCTTTGGTAACCTGGGTTCATTCTGTTGTTTTGGTTCTGTCTTGATGATGCTGGGATAAATCCCTGTTGGGTATGGGCATCAAACTGACCGAGTTCGTAGTCTTCTTGTTGATATGACTCCATTTTCAGATTTTCTGAATAAAAATTTAACTCAAAATTTCACTCGATTTTCGGCAAAATACCCTTTTTAAAAATACCCAAAAAGAGGCCTTTAGATTAAATATCTCTTTACCCTGCTGTAGATATCTGATTTCTGTAAATGTTTTTGATTTTCCATCTGAAATAAAGCTCTTCCGTCTGATCGAGGAGCTTTTTTGTGCGTGGAAAACTACAAAAGTCATACTACAATAGAGGTCCCCTGGTATCATTGAAGGCACAAACCAGTTCTGGTCAAGGCTATGACCTTTGACATCTCCTGAGTCCCAACTTTCGACTTATATAAGTGCTAGGATAAAGACGATGATCAGTAAACCATATGCATATGATTAAAAAATACTCCCAGACCGGGAATCGAACCCGGGCCGCCTGGGTGAAAGCCAGGAATCCTAACCCCTAGACCATCTGGGACCTGTGAAGATTAAACAAAAGCTCGTTTATATACTTATCAATTTTAAGCATTTAGAAATTTTGTCCAAAGATGCTCGAAAGTATAATACGGACTATCAAATATTTTGATAGTTTTTGACTAATTCGAACTCTCTGATTCCGAATTTCGTTGCCAGAGGTCACCAGGTCGGCTGCATGACCGTTTTTAGAAAACTATCCTCTCCCAGGGAGAGTCTCCCTACCTATTCTGTGCCAACAACAATAAATAATTTTTGCTAAACATCGAAGTTTTTTTTGTTCAACTAAGAGGGCTTATTTTATTTTGAATGGAAGTTTTGCTGTACAATCCAACAAGATTAAAAAGAAATGATTAATTAGAAATTCATATTCATGTGATTTAGAAAATTTTCACGTGGCTTGCGGTTGCGAAAAATATTACTTCCCATCACTCCAACATCAGAAATTACATGCTACTAATTTCGAAACAGGTTTATTCTGAATTTCTGTGATCATAAGTGATCAACATATCATTATAAAGAAAGCAGCTTGATAATAAATACAGTAGTTATACCATTTGAAACCTTCAACATCGATACCCTCTGAGACAGAAATATTTTGTAAAAGAGAGGAGGGAGAAAAGACGTGGGTGATGCAGAATAGGTTGATGAATTAGACCAAAACAGTTTCTATCCATCCCATATGAGCACCAATTGCGACCAGTCCAATTTTTGAATTAATATTACATGGCAAAATTTTTGTACTAATAAGACCAATAATGTTAAACCCATGCATCGTTGTTTCACAAGCCACTGGCGTACCGAGTGAATATTCGCACATATCATTTAATCCATTTGATTGAAAAGAACTTAAACAGAGACTTTCTTTACTTGACCCAAGTCCGAGTGATTTTGAGCAGTTTGAGATTGAAACATTTTCAAAGAACTTATTTTCAATGAAGCATCTCCCAGTGAAAGCTTTTATTCTACTTTCCCCTTGTGGTAAGCATTTAGGAAAACTGAGTTTTGTCTTTTCACTGGTTGAGAATTTGAAAACTTGCAAATTATTACCAATGATGCCATTCTCCGAAATGTTTAGATTTGGTTGAATCAAAGACGGTATTAAATCAAAATTTTGACCGTTGATTATCACAAAAGAAGGTATTTTTGCTTGGTGACATATTGCAAGTGAAACTATCATCCTATCATTGACTAAAATGCCATTACACAAAAATGAATTATTTTCGTCAAGTAGTTCTACAGACCAAGGAGCTGCATACTGAACATGTTCGGGGTCTTCATCATTACGCCGTCTTCTAGAGGGTATTTCGTAAACTAATCCTTCATAATTCATATTATTCGCACCAGAGTAGACATTATAAATATCGTTATCATAGTTATAATCTGTGTTACCGTCGATTTCGTAAAGATCAACGCTACCTTCGTCATGTTCAATCTCTGTATCACTCACAGATGACGAAAAATTTTCGTCAATTTCAATTTTTCTTGGTGGATATTCACAAATGTCAGTTTTGCCTTTATTATGATTTCGTCTTCGTTTAAAAGAACTTTTTGAAATTTTCTTTGGTCGTGAATTTCTCGAAATTGCCCGATGACCCTCTGTAATGAGATTGTCACTGGGTTTATTTGTAATTTGCTTTGCTTCAGCCTTCTTTTGAAGCATATTCACCATGAGAATTTTTAACAGTTCATCTGTGGAACCTGGTTCACTTTTTTGGGTTGTAAAAATGGTTCATACTTTTTTTAAAACTAATTTATTGTAATTTATAACCTTCCTTATGCCAGAATTGGTGATGTCAAATTCAATTTTGAATTCGAAATTCGATGGAACTTTTTTGAACATAGAATATTGTGGATATTTCGATGGATCAAATATAATTTTGACCTCAGTTTCGCCATCGGCAATGAGTTTTGGGAAGTTTAACATGTACTGTGTCAGTTGACACATCTTAATCGATTTGTTCCATTCTCCTTTAGGGCCCTCTTAATTCATAGGTATGACTTGGTCCATGCAACACATAAATCGGTTACTAAAGTCACTTACCTGAAATTTTCCGAACAAAAATGTCAAGACTATCTAGACAATATGTATCCATAATAAGTTTTTTTGGAACCATATAAAGTTGCCTGCCATTTGGAATTGTATAATCCCATCTGCAAATTCTCTTTGGATTGTTCGAATGTATTAATCCTTCTCCGACAGATCCCTGGCATGATTGAACCATTACAAAAAATGTAGAAAGATTAAAGAAAAAGTTTAAAAATCTCGTCATATTATTTTTGAATTAAGAAAATCTTTCGGTTTTGGTTTATAAAGTCTGGAATAAAAAAGTCACACTTCATTACCTGATTATTATCAACGGCAATTATTGTTATCATGATAAAGCTTAATTCTCACGGTTTATGCTTTTCATGACCTTTTACTTCTTAGGTAATTAACCTCTTCACCCTACGGTGTCTGAAAACCAATTTCTCTAAAATTTTACCGTTTGGTTGCTTCAGCTGGCAACTGAAAAATGGCACTCCGTTGTGGTTTTCGTTTTTGAGCGGATTTTGAAAAACTCGTTAAAAATATTCGAAATTCAACGATCGGTTGGTCAAAGAATTAAACAAAATCATATAAATGCATCCGACTCTGATTTTCGGTTTTACGTTTTGCGGTTTCTCAGATTCTCGTTTTTCACTCACAATCGTCAGTTTCGTTTTATGCAACCGAATCGGCCTCCTTAATTGTAGGACGTGGTTTTGGGACACTGTTGTCTTGATCCCACGTGTTGGTTTTATTCTACAGAAATATACAGAAGTTATAATGATAGGGTTAGTATAGGCTAGAGTTCAGTTCGAAGATTGATGTTTTACGGCTGTTCTTCCGGCGTTTCAGAATTATTTGAAATATTTGATTGATCAGCTTTTAGTTTACTTTTTTGATAATTTATAGATCGTCTTCGCTGAATTTCTAAATCCGACCAGATCAATAGAGCTTGCTGGCATTGATCTGAAAATAGTTTACAGTTAATAAATATGAATGGGAACAATTCCCTGGGATTTTCGACCATCAGAATGCGTTCGTGAAAGGATTTGTCAAAATGTTTATCAAAGGAATCGATTGCACTTATCAAAATTTGAAAAAATGGCAACCATCTACCGGCCGGTCAACCTTCGTCTCAAAAAATATTTTTAGTCTAAGGAGTACTTCTCTCAGGGAATCGTACCTAAATATGGACCTCTAAGTGATGCATTTTATACTAACATAAACTTGCTGCATTGAGCAGAGCTTGACAAATAAACGCCAAAACAGATCCAATTGTCACAATTTTATATTTTATCTTAACTATTATTACATACATACATTCAATAAATTTAATTTCACCTCAAAGTTGTCATTAGCAGCTGGCGGACCTGCCATCCACGCAGTATCAAGAGCAGCATACGATACAATAAGTATTGTAACTGAGGCCAATGCATAGAGAATACAGAGTGACCCAAAAATAACATGTAGTTTCATTAGACCACGTTGACCTCTGCCGGAAATCCCACCTTTCCCTCCTTTGAATGAACAGAATGAAGCTTAAAAAGTTTGTTAAACCAAAGCAACGTTATAATGTGATGAAACTCTAGGTAACCTACTTGTTAGAAGAAGTAATGGGCAGACAATCCACGTGATGTATAACATCTTTGGAACCGACCGAGGTATAGACGATTCGTTTGAACTGAAATTAAATGTTTTAAGAAGACGTTCTTTCATTGATATGATATTTGACCAAAATCAAGTAAATGAATTCTGGCCTTTCTTAAAGGTTCAAGTAAGGATGCACATTCAGTCTAGAACCAACGGAAGGTCATTTGATTTTGTAGACGACCAGACAATGCGTAATGGACCTTAATTATAAAAGAACATTTGTGTATGAATAAATCATAAGTTAGGGTACATAAAAAAACTCGATCAAACAATCCTTTAAACACAAGACAAAATCAACATCTTAGACTCAAAACTACCGAATGCGATTTATACTCCTTTTATTGTATTTACTATTACGGCAACCGGAAATAATGGTAATGGCCTATGGCCTAGTACCCCGTACCTCAAGCTATCTGACTAAGCTTAGACGGTTCATTCCCTATACGTCGAAAACAGCCGACCTACATGACAATCTGATGAGGACAATGTACGGAATTAAATTCGCCTAGAAAAAATTAATATTGATTAATAATTTGCCAGTACTGTTTTATAGAATATTAAATGAATTAAGCCTTATATATAGGCTAGTTATATAATATAACTTATATTATATAACTTAAATAATATGGCTCATCAATTTGTCTTTATCGTGATGATTAGATATCCGTGCAGGTACGCAATGCATCGATGTAGAGCAATAAGTTATAATTTCAAGACCTTGTTACGCGTCACAGAATTGACCTGATGTGTGTTCAAGATTAACTGCGAATACAATTATCATCAATTCGATGATAAATGAAATAAATTAATGCTCAAAAGTTTTGTGTACCAAAACCCTATTTGAACCAGCGAGAAAATCATTGAGAGAACTTACCAAAATTGTACAAGGCATAAAATACCCATTGCAAATATGATTAATGTTAGAACACCTTGAGATGTTACCAGATATTCATTTGCCAACTTCAGTCACTCTATTTTGAGGAGTTTTGACAGTTAATTTGGTTTTTCGGTAACAATTCCTTGTAGAATTGAAAGTCCAATGATATTCTTACATGCTCTCTCATAACAATCAGTCAATCTTTTCACGGGCTTAATCATCTCTTCAATAAATCAGACTCATCGATCAAGTGTATTTTTTTCAAATGCACCCTTTTGAAACACTGCTTAATACTGCACTATGATATAAGGATTATCACCTGGCCAATGACTGTCCCTGGTATAATCAATATGTGCCCTGGTGAACCTCAACCGGAAAGAGTCGATATTGACAGGCGAAGAAAAGTAATAATTTGATAGGAATTTCTCAATTTCAGAATTTAAACTTTTTGAAGGACACAGGAAATCCAAGAAGTTTTCAGAAAAGTAACTTAGAAGTAACTTTCTTTTGATTTTTATAGTTTTGATTTATTTGCGAAGGCGAGTTTTTTGTGAAAACGAAACGTTATCTAAAAGTGTTGAGGTTTTAACTTAAAACAATCGAATAAATTCATAGTAAACACCTTTTCCCGCTGTATCAGTATCTAAATGTCTTATTTATATCATGTTAAAATAACATGTTTTAAGCAAAGAAAATGTTTTCATTTAGCAGTCCCAAAAAAGAAGTGGTTATTTTTAACCAACTAACCTTAAAATGACATTTGGAAGGCACATATCATTTACGAATCTCGAAAATGACCCCAAGAACTCCGTTAGTCCCCCTAAAATTTTGTGATGAAACTTTTCGTGACTTCCGTTTTGACTGGAGGTGGTCAGAATTCGGTTTTATTCGCGAACATTCATCCATTTTAAATTTTAACATATGATATGTTACATATTATTTGATCATTAAAACCCTTTTAAATAGCCCTTTTAATAGCCTTCATATTAAGTTGGTCAAGAATAACCAGTTCATATTGTGACTGTTAAAACTAGGGTGTGACAAGTTTCGAGGCGAAAATTTTAGTGTTTTTTGAGCACGGATTTCTCAGATCCGGTACATCTAAGGTAGGGTGTGACAAGTTTCCCGTTTCTCTATCTTGGAGCTTTTTGCTCGCAAAACGGACTTCATATTCGGAATCTACGGACCCAAAAACGGTATACTGAGTATAAAAAAATCCAAAAATTGCAATTTCCGTTTTGAGTAAAAAA
>SCLD01124898.1:0-25669 GCA_004367895.1 Oikopleura longicauda
ATTTTGGGCATACAACGGTCATTTTGGTCAAAAATAACGGTCATTTTGGTCCTCAATAACGGTCATTTTGGACAATAACGGTCATTTTGGGAACCATTCCCAGAGTCTGGGTGATATTTTCAAAATGTTGCCAAAACACGCAATAGGTTGTAACATCATTGAATTTATTTAAATGAGGCTGTTAACATGTCTTAGATTGTCTTTGATATTTTAATCTATGATAAGATTCGTTGATTAGTTTTCAGGAATACATTCTGGGTAATCACCGCAGTTATTTCCATAATCACCGTTACAGTCACCGTACTTGTCCCATGCATTTTCGAGAATGTTCCATTCCATATAATGATACCATGAATCAACACATGTAATACTGAGACGATCTTGGTCATCAAGGTATTCTTTGTCTTCATCAGCGAATCGATAACCTTCTTTGCATTTAAGATAACAGTTGGATCCCTTGAGTGGTAAACCAGCTATAGATTGATCTTCCCAGTCTTGTGGAACTGTTTCGGTGCAATCCACAAGATGATCAATAAATCCGTCGCTAAATATAAAATAAATACCGAAAAGGATCAACTTAAATAGCCTTGAAGTGAGGTGAATTTTACCTCGTTGCTTCAGGATGCGCATAGCCAAGTTCAAATTCAGCAAGCATATTCGAAACTGATTTAGAACATACTGAATTGATGCAGTAACCCATTTTACGCTCATTAAAAGAACATCTTTATGCAAGGATAATTTCATCATTGTTTGCCTGAAGTCTCTCGACGGAATACAGGCCTCAAAATTGTCAGCCCCTTTATGCGTAAAAATTTTTTTTATCCCTTCCTTCCATCCGAACATTCACAGGTTGAAAACTCACGAAAATCAGCTGTATGCTGATATTTTTTGCATTTATCACTGCAAACTGTACCAATAGGATATTCAGTAGTTTCCTCAAAGACTCCAAAATCAATGCTACCGTCAGCAGACGTGCAAGTTGCAGAGTCAGGCCAATGTGGACCACCTTGGGCCTTGAAATTGTCGGAGATGACGCAGAAAGCTCGCTCACAAGATGCAACGGATCCTTTCCATTGACATTCAGATTCACATTCACATGTTCTTTCGCTTTTACTGCCACTCAAAAATCCATTATTACAAGTTTTTGTGCAGACGGCGCCAGATCCATGACCATTTGGACATTTCCATGATACGTCTTCGGCAGTTTCATCGTCTTCGTTGAAGCCAAGGTCAGTAGGATCACATGCATCATCAAGGATTGGATAGCATTTCATTAAATCACTATTGATGAATTGGCCAGAGAAGTCGGAACTTGTATCTTGTTGATCATCAAACCCGGATGGGATTATGTTATGGGGCCAGTTGGCCTTGTTCGGACCTTTCACAATGAAATCAGTATCACATTCACCATTGTTACATCCATACTCAGCCAAATTTGCTTCTGGAATAGGCTTTCGGCAAGTGACTGCATTTTCTTTGACCAGCGCAGATTCAATTCTGAATCCTTCGCCATTTGTTGCAACACAATCAAAATAGCAAGTGACGCCCACGGGAACAATAACATGATCTCCGTTGTCGATGGTGCCTTCGGGACAATTCATTCCGATTTGAACTTTTGTTCCTTGAATATTTTCGCTCAGCCATTTGCCATAGGATGGGAAAATACAGAATTCTGGATCACATGTTGGTATCTGTTGCCAGTTATGTTGCCAGTTGGCATCGTTCAATAAACCTTTGTTGCCATCACATGTGAATGATTGCCAGTAAGTATATGATTCTGAAATAACGTGTGGTTTTTCGAAAATGCTATCATTGCATGAGAATGTACACTTTTCACCCGGTGCCAAGACGTAGTATTTATCATTAGTGATTAAATCGTCGGCCCAGTAACCCCCACCAGTACATGTGAGTTGAAGACCGTTTCTTGTATCGATATCCCTTTGGTTCACTGGATAATCAGCAAAGACTTCGATGTTATTATTGCCTTTTCCGCTGTTTTGTGGATTGGAGTCATTTGGAAACTTTGGAACACTACAATATTGTCCTGATTTAGCATCAGTCTCGCATACAGCATGACAGGTTCTTGTTTTATCACTATTAGTGGAGGTTCCAATGCCGCAGTCAACACTACAGGCGGACCAGTTATGGGCTGCCGGAGCAGAACATCCATTTTTGTTAGCTAATACCATAACTTCATAAGTGTAGCTATAGTAAGAGTCATTTTCTTTGGCGGCAGTGACGTCATAATCACCACATTTACCATTAAAGTATTTGCCGTAGCAAACTTTGCCATCTTGATAAGTGACTCGGCAGATACCTGTCTTCTGCATACCAGCATATGGACCTGGTTTTGTCCAACGAGTTGGATATATATCTGGATCCAAATAGTTAGCATGTAGAGTATTAATCATTTCGTATTGATTGTACATTCGTGGTGCATTGACCATTGCGGATTCATCGGTGAGATCATTGACTGCGACCCAAGTGAACGCATCGCTGCATGATTCATCATTTGCTCCCAATGTATGGAATTCAGATTCAACGCGGGGGGCACCAGAATCGTAATAATTATTAAATGCTGGGTATTCAGCTTTGAACATTTCGGCATCGTTGGAGATCATGTAAAATGTATGAACCTCATTTGCCATAGTGATGACGCAATCGTCGTCAAGTACTACACCAACACCGCCCGTATTGGCAGATACACATATAGCGCCTGTTTCTGGTGATGACGTCATTGTCCACGAATATCCAGAGTGATTTTGACCATGTGTTGTGCAGACTGGCAGTTGACGGTCCCAATCACATTCATCATCGTCACAGACACAAGAAGCGCTGTGCTCTTCGGTGCCACGTGCGGAAGTGTTTGGATCAACGCACCGGAAACCTGAAATAATTGTTCCCTCCGGGAATGTTCCAGTCCATGTCTTTTCCATAAGACGTCCATTTTTATCACTCCATTTATCCCCTTCCCATTCATTTTCACGAATATTATAGTAGACACCTTGATTTGCCCAGAAAGCAGTTTGTTTTTCATAATGAGAATCATAACCAAAAGAGTGCCCAAGACGAAATCGCTTCCAGTCAATATAATTTAAATCAAGGGTGCATCTGTTGGAGTTGTTGCAATCAGCTGTTTGTACCATGTTGCAACGTTCCTTGATTTCAATTGTAGTAGAGTCGTGGCATCCAAAGTCACCAACATTCCCATTTAAGCAAGAACGCGTTTTTCGTCGGACACCTTCTGATTCCTCATTGGAACATTGTTTAGAACAATCGGACCATTCTGACCACTCGGACCAGTAGCTCATTCCGGCAGTCTTACAATTAAATGAATCAAGGATTTGATATGGACGAGCGTCATATGAACCTCCTTCTCCTTGAAATTCGTTTTGATAAAGAGTTCGTTGTGGCCAACAACCAAGAGTATCACTTGGAGTACCAGTTGCTCCGCTTCCACCTACCGGACAACATTGGAAGTCTTCCTCTTTAGAACTCCAGTATGCATTCCATCCAGATTTATATTTATAATGCCATTGAAATTGAAGAAGATTACCCATTTTCCATTCATTATTTAAATCTTTGAATCTGCACATGGCAACGACCCAAGCATCAACAGACCAATCAGCGGCTGATGTGTTGTCCATGTCTTTGGAGAATTTTTTAATGACATCATAGAATGGATTGACTCTTGGTGAACCAGCACACTGGAAACCACCCCAGCCATCATTGAAACAAGCGTCCTCCCCATCGCCGCAAGGTACGGAACATTTATATGGTCCCTCAACCCACCTCATTTCACCAGAATCACATTGAGAAACAAGTACATATGCATCCCTACCATTTTTATCAAAGACACCGTTATCGTTTTTTGTGACGGGATCAATGGGAACTCTTCTTGCCCAATTGTTATGGAATAAAGGATTCCAACCAAAGTCGGCTGCTGGTGCATAAGCAATTTTTTGAACGACAATTGCGGAGGTTGCAGTGGCGCCACCACTTTTACCTGTGGTAAAATCAACAACATTATCGTACCATTCTGAACCAGGAGATACTGGAAGTTTAATCCATTCGTAACCACGGGTACAGTCAGCTCTAACCGACACATCATCACCATCTGAATTTTCCCATTTGCACGAACCATCATTACAGTTACAAATTATCGCATGATTCGAAAAGAGTTGTTCGCTTATTCCTTCAGACACTTGAGAATATGGGTCACAAGTATATGTGGAGCTGAAACAAGCATAGTTGTGAGGGACAAATCCAAGATTGTTCTCGTAAACGTCAGCACCCTTAGCATCAATGTCTTGCTGATCAACAGTATTGTAACATCTAAATGCGCCCATATTGCTGTATCGCGTATCAGATAAACAACCAGGTCCATTTCCATCTCCTTTGGCCAAACCATTGCCATCGCATGGAGTATCATTACATTCTTGGCTTGCAATATTTGGCTGGTCAGAGCACAAGGTATCAGTATTCTCGACATCATGTAATGGATGTTCGCTATCATCGCAAAGAGCATCATTGCGACCGCACGCACATTTGCGAGTTTTTGTTTGTTCTCCACCACCACAAGTTTGTGAACATTCACCCCATGTACTCCAGTCACCCCAATATGGACATGTGTCACCGGAGTATCCATCGCCAACTTCACATTTCTGGTCACCAATATTATCATATACAACATAACCATTATCTCGTCGTTTTGGAAGACAGTTCCATCCAGTTTTCTTGTCAATCGAATTACCATCCTTGTCTAAGCAGTCTCTTGTTCGTGTGCGAATTGCAGACCAGCTGTCACCACAAGTCTGACTGCAAGGTGTCCAATCACCCCATTCGTCCCATGAAGATCCATCATCAGCTTTATTTTGAACCAAGTATTCAGATTTCAAACCCCCAGATGATTCTGGTTTTCCAAACAACTGATGAGTCTCAGCTGTAATCATGGTACCGTCATCCAAGAAAGCTGCGCACGTGAACCATCTTGATCTATATGAATCATGTATTGATGTTCCCCATGACGACTCAGACGAAGACCATCTTGGAACGTCTTTGTATTTACCTTCATTGTTTACATTACCCAAATACCATTTTCCTTCGTAGTTGATACGGCAGATAGCACGTCTTCCGGGAGTATCACCATAGCTAAATAAACTATAACTGTTAAACGTAAGTGAAACACCATAGGCGTAAACATCTTTAGCATGAAGAACCCAATCATCTTCAGACCACATTCCAGCAGGTTTGTCAGCCAAGTTATAAGCATGATTAAATTGTGGGAACCATCTTTCGGATGAAACCCAATTGACAGCACCAGTACGGATAGCTAATTGCACATAGATTACTCTGTCAACTTCGAAATCTTTATTGTTGGAATATCTGCAAACGAGTTGACGCTCACCATCATCGTTGACGATTTCAGTGACACGGCCATAATTCATAACTGCCATAGTTGTTTTTATATGAACGCCCTCAAGTGCTGCTAAATCGCCACCTTGCGATTTCCAGAATGGTCCATCTCCACCGGCGGCTCTCATTTCATAAAGATTTAACCAGTTTGGATCATAACAATAATCGAGAAGTTCCATTTCGTCATCCAAAGAAGCCGCTACGTCAGGTGATCTTCTACCAGTTGCCCAAGTAAAAGTTCTTTTTCCATCACGGACATTTCTTTCTTCGCTAGTACATTCATGAAATGAATCGAAATCATCACCAATAGTTTGACCATCGTGTTTAAGGGTACAAATACCTTTTTTGGTACATGCGCACGATAAGGTGGCCTGGCTTCTCTCTTTACAATTTGTATATGGACATTTTCCTTGTGGTGGGATAAGGAACGATCCAGTATCATCATATGAAAGTGCGAAATCGCATTTTTTGCTAAAATCCATTTGCCAATTACCAAAATCAACACCTTTGCAACCTACACAGTTACCGTCATTGCAAGCAGCTGTCTCGGAAGATGTTCCTTCACATTCACCTTCAACAGAACATGTTCGTGATCGGGATTTGAATCCTTCGCCACAGCCTGCACTGCATACTGAGTAAGCGCCCCACTCAGACCATTGAGCAGGTGGTGGTGGATCGACATCACAATTCGGATACTGTTTTTCTGCAGTGGGATCAAAGTCAATAAAACTAGTACTCCCCTTGGGCTTATGTTGATAGCTACAGGTATTTGATGCCCAGTCACAGTTGCACTTAAGTGAGTTTTATGATGCCAACATCTCGTATGAAACACTCTTATGTATGTTCACCCTAGACCAATTGCAACGGTCTGATGTCGAATCCCCTATATGCTACATATAATATGCATGACGTACTTTCTTTACCACATAGGGTCTACTTGGTCTTTGATAAGCATACAGTTTTTAATAAAATATTGAATGTCTACGAAACTAGTCCTTAATTTTTTTAAATGTTCGGTTTGTTTTGCCCTGCATAACATCACCGCAATAACGGAAACAAATATTTTTGCGACAAGGAGCGACATCAGTTGTAAAAGGTCCCAATACATCACGATCACAAATTGGAGTTCTTGTTTCTGCAATCCAGTTCGAGCAGTCTGGTAGTATTACTCCGGTGGAGCCTGTTGATGGTCCGACTGTGAGAACACCGTCCGCCGAACAAGATAGATAGTATTGAGCCTTGTGTCCAATTTTGTTACAAACGACCCAGGCATCTTAAATTTAAAATTGAGCTACAATTCGATTGTGCTTAGGGTGATAGGTTTGAGTTCGAACGTGAGCGTGTTATCGTGAGACTGTCACAGTAACATCCAGATTGAATTTTGTTCATTTTAACTCACCACTTGAATCGCCAGCATTTCTATGATGAAATTCAGCTTTTCCTTTTTTCATTTTACCCTTGTTCGAAAGTTTAAGATCATCGTAAATTCGACCCTGGACAAATTTCAACTTGCTTTTGTTTCCAAATAATTGTTCAACATTTAAAGAAATTCTACGATTTTTGAATCTTAAATCACAAGATCAGCTTTCATACAGATCGAAAGCGTTCGAAGAAGAACTTGTGCTTTATACAAAACGATTTTGAAAACATTCCTTATGATCCCCAAAGTCGAATTTGCCATTTGGCTGTTCTGCCAGGATTCCAGACAGATCACATGGTTGGTTTACTGAAATGTTTTCTCTGATTTAATATTCATCTCATTCTCAATCTACATTACCACTCTACATCCATCGTCTCGTGATGCAATGCAGTAAATAAATCTTAAAATTAATCGAACTTTACTAACCCGCTACGATTAACGGCAAGACCTCGAGTGCCAGAAAAGTTTTCATACTTTTCTGAGCAACTTGGAGTGAATCTGAAGTTCTTCCTTAAACCTTCTTACCAACCAGCCTCGGGCAATTCCACATTCGCCGTAACATACATGACATACACAGGATTCAGCAAATTGTGCTGATGATTATCATTTACCAGCAATCTCCTGACCTGTCAAAACAAATTGGTTCGTAATTCAAAAACTTCCGTAAAAGAGTTCCATAAAACATTCAAGACTGGATGATATAATAAATTTACAATAATTTTGTAAAATTTTGTTTAAGTCCTCCTAGCTCAGAGGCACAATAAATGAAAGTGAGTGTTTTGATTTATAGTTCAAAGGAGGATCGGAAAACGAACCCGCTATAGACGGATATTTTGGAGGACTTTTTTATACAGCTGTTACTCAAATATTCAAATTTTAAATTCCAGAATAAGAATCCATGGAATCGTCTTTTAGAGGAAAAAAGTGACAAGCTCATCGGCTCCTGTGTTTTGCAATATATAAATATATATTGCAAACAAGTCATTCAAAGGAGAACCATTCTATACTGCGAAAAACGGAACAAGTTAGTTGCTTCAAATATGATTACATCATCAAGAATTTGTTTTCAAAACACTTCGTAAGCCATATGATTTGGCCCATATCCTACCATATTTAGCATCTGCGATTGTAAGAATAACTCTGTTCAAATATAGACAATGTTATATAGTGGTATTTATTGCATCTAGCCCTTCTCATTTACAGTCTATTCAAAATGGTTTAGAAAACCAGCGGATTGCCTAAATTATCATCATCCTTGACCTTGAATATTCTCACCATCCAATGTTTCGTTGTATAAACTTCCTCAAATGTATCCAACGCATAATCTTTGTCTCCAACTTCTGCTCTTCTCACTCTATCCCATCCTGTTGGACGACCCGTTTCTTTATTAGTTTATCATTTCCTGGTGATGACGTCATAAGTACGTAACTATGATAACTTAACACTAAAAACTATTCCTATATTCATTTGACCATATCTGTAGTAACTTAATCGATATAAAACTGAGTTCATCCATTTTGGTGCCGCATCAGAATCAATTCGAAATTCTGAATTATGGTTCATGAAATCTTTTTCATCCAATCCACCAATTCGACACATCCAGAGGAACTTTTCGTGGGTCAATACCTATTTAACTAATGGTCTCCAAATTCAAGACTTCAAATTATGCTATCCACATTCTATAGGACCAAATTATTATAGTCTTTCGATTTGACATAGATTATTCGGTCACATGACTTGTAAATTTATTTATATATATATATATTCCCTTTGCCTTATTTATATCATCTCCGCTCCAAGTGACCATACCACCAAATGTGACCATGACGTAATCAACGCCTAATTGTTTCAACAAAGGTCTTGCTTCACCTTCATTGGCTGCCATGATTTTGCTCACTGTTGCCATCCGTTT
Source organism: Oikopleura longicauda (assembly GCA_004367895.1). Classification (NCBI taxonomy): domain Eukaryota; kingdom Metazoa; phylum Chordata; class Appendicularia; order Copelata; family Oikopleuridae; genus Oikopleura; species Oikopleura longicauda. The sequence continues at coordinate 8,748 of SCLD01124898.1, forward strand.
GTCATTCAAGTTTTTGTGGCTCCCATCAACAATTGTTGCTCTCTTGCCCATTTGATTAATTTGATAGCCGTGATCTGCCCAAGCAAGAATAGTTGAATTTTCTTCGGTATTTTGACTCATCCAATTATAAGCTTCTCGGAAATCATCAAATATAAATTGATCTCCACCTTTTCCCGTTGCAGTGAGGAAGAGAGTTGGTTCAGAGTATGTTTTCTTTGCAATTTGGATCGAGTGCAATCCAGAAATACCAACCAAAACAATCAATATTACAACGATGAACTTGCTGAAAAATTGCTTCATTGGATAGCTTCTTGTTTCCCAAGTCAATGCATCTCTTTGTTTCTAGAACATATGTTGAACTTGTGGCAATGATGTTTACGTATCGGAATTTAAGACCGGAAGTTAAATTCCTTACCTTTGTAAGGGTAGAACCATCAATTTCGTACATGTTCTTGCTAAATGTTTCGTAGTAGTGATTGATTGTATATCCAGTAATGATACAAGCTGCTGGACAGAGCCATGACAAGGCAACAATTTGATTTGCAGAGCAGTACATTGCTGCTGTGAGATATGTTATCAAGAAAGTGTTTTGCTTATTCAACTTCTTAAACATCAAATTCAATCCAATTGGTATGAAGAGAACTGTGAAATGACAATCAACAAAGAATGCTGACCAAGCAGCTGCTTGATGACCAGCACCACTAACTCGCAAAGGATAATACTCTTTGGCATAACCAGGATTTATAATGGTCATCATTTCAACAGAAAATGGTTCAATGCATCCAAAAGCATATAGACAAAAAATAGTTGTTCCAAAAGTAAAAGAAAGTGTTCCAATTACATTCTTCAAGCAGCTTTCATATGACTCCTTGAATTTTTGCTTTAGTTATTTCACTATTAGCCCATTCACAGTAAAGAGGCGATAAAATAATTACCTTTGGCATTGATGTCTTCAAGTGAGCTGCGATTTGATTCAAATGTAAATACAAAAATACACTTTCAGTTTTTTACTACTTTCCGAATTCGAACATCAGAAAATGTTGAAAAGTGGCTTGATAAAAATTTTCCTGAGTGGAATAAGACTATCCATGCTATCCAAGCTCGTTAGCAAAACAGAGAGTGGATGAAAGGTTGAATAAGCCACAAATACTTTAGAATCTACCTTGTCACTTAGTTGGTTTTTCAAAACATCACTGATTTCTCATCGCGATTACTATTGTCAATAGTCTATTGAAAACGAATCCTAAGTGCCAAAACAGCAATGTAAATTGCAATGATATTCAAGATAATACCAGCAGATTCCCATGTTATAAATAAATATCCATAAAATAAAGCAGCTATCATTGAGGTAGAAACACATCCGGTTTTAATGGCCTTTGTCCAAAAGTAAAATGTAAAGACCAAGAGGCAAATGGCCAATCCGCTTGAGTCGAAAGTTCCAGCAGTTGAAACGGCAATATGACCGGGAATAAATGATATTAAAAGGGCGGAAAGACAAGCACCAAGTTCAGTTTCAATTATTTCACCGGCCAAGAGGTAAGTTGCTAATGAAGTTAACGCAGAAATTATTGGTGAGAAGTAAATGCACGTTTCTGAAATTATGTATCATGTACATTTCTTTGATAAATAATTAAGTAGCTGTTAAAATATCGTCACCTGTTGCGTCGCTTGTAAATTTAAAAAATTGAAATATTTTGTGAAAGACTCCAGCAGTTAAAATGAGGCCCGATTGATCAGTGAAGGCGCCTTCAGGAGTCCAGACTTTGTCATCAAATATATCTCTTGTATTCAAAATATTTTCAACAGAGCGAAGATTTCCATATGAATTATATTTGTGTAATACGGGCTCATACTTTGTCACCAAGTATTGTCGAATTTGGTACGAAATGTACCCACAGCCCAACAGAAAAACAAGCGATTTCATTCTCTCTTAATTTTTTATATTAATCACAAATTTAATTAAATATCTTTTTTTTTGCTTCAAAATTCTCGATTCAAATTTTTTGATCGGCGAATATTTTGTCAAATAGCCAGCCTAGCATAAAGTAAAGTAAAACAAAGACAAAGATAAAAATAAACATGTCGGTTGCTCTGGTATTATTAATTTTAAATATATGAAAATGAAGACACCCGGAACTCGGCAAGAAATATTGAAGTGTTTGAATAACCCTTACGGCTACTCGATTCCATACGAAAAAATAACTATTTCGTGCAAAACATGGTAGTCATCGGCGATTTTTCTAATTTTTGAAGAGTACAGTAAGAGTGAACATTTGAATTTTATTCATTTTACACCCACATGTACAATATATAAATTAACAATTACGTTTAAATTATTATAACGTAATTGATATTACATAATCATCAAAACGTTATTTAAGCAGCTAGAAATTAAAAAAAAATTATTGAAAGTAGTTTGCACAGAATGTGTATAATGTTCTACATGGACGTCCGGTCATTCCCTTGGCGAGATAAGATGGATCAGTGCAACCAGGAGCGGTATCCATAACCCCAGCAATATCCAAATGAGCATATTCTGGACCATCAGCTGGAACGAAATGACGCAAGAAAGCGGCAGCGTTACAAGCGCCACCATATCTTGAAATTGGTTTTTATATGATCCTACGGTTTAAGTTGTCTTGACCGGAAATATTATTTTTAACCTTTCCTTGGTCCTGTGTTGTTGATATCAGCTAATTGAGCCGGAGCAATCTTTGTCTTGTGTGATTTGAAGACTGGCATTCTCCAGATTCTGTCACCAGTTGATTCACCAGCTTGGATAAGCTGATTGGCCAAATCTTTTGACCATGTGAAACAGCCAGCGCATGCCCATCCGGTGGCAACGCACATAGCGCCGGTTAATGTAGCGGAATCGATCAAAACGTCTGGTTTGATTGTGTCACAAGCGTAACTTAGGGTATCACACAAGAGCATACGGCCTTTATGTGTTCAGAATATACTTGTAGGGTACGGGTCGAAGCCGATATTTAATAGGCGATCCGTTATGAACCTAAATGTTTTTTACATGCTAGCAATATTTTGAACAACATTCCTTCAGCGTCAGTGTTGTCAACTTGAATGGTGGTTCCGTTTCTTGCGGTGACAACATCACCTGGCTTGACTGCAGTTCCTGATGGCATGTTTTCGGCAAGTGGAGTCAAACAAACAAGACGTCCAGACATTTTGTTCATTGCAGCGGCATAAACTGTTGATACTGAGACTGCGGCACCACCCATATCAGCTCTCATGGCATCCATGTTGGCAGATGGCTGAATACCATTTTAAGTTCCATTTTTTAAAGTTAAAGTAGACAAACGTTGAATCACTCACCTTGATGGAGATACCGCCAGCATCAAAAGTAACACCCTTACCAACCAAGCAAATAGTTTTACCATTAGCTGGTGTTGGTCCGTTCCATTCAAGTTTCAACATTTTTGGTTCTTCAACGGAGCCCTTGGCAATGCACCAGAAAGCACCCATTCGTTCGTTTTTGATAAAATCGGATCCATAGGTAGTACATTTGACGCCAAGTGGCTCAAGAGTGTCAGTGACACGTTGAGCAAAGATTGTTGGTGTCATCAAATTGGCAGGGGTCTCCATCAACATACGGGCAAAGTTTTGGGCTGTGGCATTGTTCTTACCAGTTTCCCAATCTGAGTTTGATTTAGCTTGTGCGATATCCAATGGCATCTTGTCCTTGTCTGAATCCTTGTATCTAAAGATCAGTTGAGGTCAAATTATGTGTCAAATGTCCTAAAACTTACCGGTGTTGAGCGAGGAAAGCACCTTCGGCAAGAGCCATGTTGCAACCTTCAACTTCTTCCATGACAACCTTTTGGATCTTGATTCCTAAAATCTATTTTATTATTGCCATTTATTATATATTCTTTTTGTCAATTAAATGATCTTACCCTTGAGAGCATTAATGGCGGCACCTGCGGCAACTCTAGCGTTTTCGGTTTTTTCATTCAACATTTCAACTTCGCAATAATCTTTTGCGTTCTTTTCACCAAGTGAAACAACCAAAAGGTTCATACCATCTTCACTTAAATTCGGATGAACACGTTTTTCAAGGCTGAAAGATAGGCGTATATACACTTCACGATGTTTATATAGGGTAACTGATGAACCCATTAAATCCTTCAGCAGAATAAAATATCATATTCTCTGAAATGGCGCCCTCAATACTGTTTATTCGGAGAGTCGTTCTCTGCTTTGTGAGCAGAATATGGCATTTTATTCCGTTTGAGGATTTATTTATGGATCATTTAATGCTAACGTGATCACCCTCACTATATGTATTGTTCCAGAACATTCTGTTTTCGCCACATTCCTCTGGCCATCCAGCGGCATCAAGACCAGCAAAGATTGAAGCATTTTTAGACTGGTCCAAGTCAGCTAGACATGATGTGGGGATTCTATCTTTGTAGCAGAAATGTACGTGGACAGTTTTCTCAGCCATTCTAAATGGTTAATATAAATCAAATGGGATCATTAATGTGAATCATAAGAATTGAACAGAAGATCCCAAAGGTTTTGTGTAATATTGACCATGTTGAAGAATTGCACTTAAAATTTTGGACTTTTAAATTTCACTAGAGTGACAGTTTTGGATTCGTCACGCATCAGTTATTTAATCAGAATGTTGATTTGTTATTCTGATTTGATCTTTTTCGATTTTGATTGGGTAAAATCAATATAAAATAGCAGTATATTCACAATATGACCTTTGAAATGGTTTAGTGATGACAATTAAATCTCAAAACGGATATAGGTCGTGTAACATGTACCGTTGTCATTCAGAAAATAGCGCCATCAATGGTTGAACCTTTCCTATTATACATGCAATACATAGAGCACCTATATCGTACATTGCATATGAAAAGAATAATAGCGCTCCAATGCCACCTAGTGAACAGATTCGTGCCATTTTAGGCCAAAAAATACCAAAGAGTCCACTCAATGCATAATGAATCATTCCATAGTGATAATTTGGCTGTATTAAATCAGAATCTTCACCCAATATCTTAAAATAGAAATTAAATAACTCGCTTTGATGACCGACTTTCTTTATTATTTGACCAGAATGTTTGAAATGGGCGCCACAAAGCTTACTCTCTGATTGGCTCTCTTGTGCCTCCATGGCTTATGGCGCCATCTATCAAGCATCAACTTATAAGTGGATGACTCATTATTTACCTGTTCTAGAAAACCAAATCCACGGGCCCATTTTGACTTTAATATGGACGAGCATGACAAAGATCCAAAACTTCCCAAGCCAATATTGCAACTTAAATTTTTTTATAAGCTCGCATTAATCAAACTGTATTTCGAGGTCAATCTTTCTCAAATATTTGTCATTTCTCTCCTAACTTTTTCTAAGTCGTTTCTCTTTTTATCCAGGGGTCAATTGAGGTCAAAGGTCGGATATATTTTCAGTAGAATTCAGCTTTAAATTTTTCTCTCTACAATTGTATTAAAAACTGCCATTTGGAGTCATTATGTCAATTTCCAAATTGTATCATCGGTTGACTCAAGCGTGGAGAATAAAAAAATAAAGCTGAAATGAATCTCGAATATTTGAGCGGTGTCTTGGATTGTTTTTGAGGCGCCGGAGAGTTCAAAATAAACATTTCAAAATTGATTCGTTATTACGACATTTAACGAGATACAGTATCACGGACAACTGACCTAAGTGACTTGAACTTGGCATAATACAATTTGGACATGATGACTGTAAAAAAAATGGTCCAAATATGATGATTAACTATAGACTATAGTTTTTAGGCTATAAAACATATACAGCCTACCGGTATACAAATATCGCACTAATGTGAACGTAAAGTGGGGTTTGTGGTGGCTCTGTCCAAGCGAGCGTGATTTGGACAGAATCAGGCCGAACCCCACTTTATAATTATTAAACCCGAACAATGAATTTACCTTGGTTCATAGTCGTCACCGAGTTCTTTTGCTTCATTGAGGATTTAAATCTCTGCAGTTAAAAATATACAATGGTTAATGGCGATTAAACCCATTCCTTGGGTTAATCTCTCGTCCACAACTTTCTCGTAATACATTGTGGTGAATCCCAAAGCACAGAGTATAACGCGGGCATACATCTTCAGGGTAAATCTTTGACTCTAGAACAACCTACGCGGCTCGAAAAGTCTTAAAAGAGAGATTTCTCACTCGGCCCAAAGCTGCTAATACGACTCTACTTGACACACATTAGTTTACATTTGATAATTATTTACTCTCTCGGACCAGCCGAAATTATTTGTCATTTGTCACAATGCGATACGCAACAGAACTGGATTGACATCTTACAGTAGCAAGCAATAGCAATGGTTGTTGATATGATCGATTGCTTGCTTGTCGCGATCAATCTCAGTTTGAATTTTACAGAAAGTTAAAGAACTGTTTCAGTTGGAAGATAGAAGAGATTTATATCTTTGATAATAAAGACTTTCTTCACTTGAAGGATTTTCAAATTTTTCTTTTAGTTTCGTCACAAATTCTCTTTCTGATTCTCGTTCAGATTTGAATGTGTCATTTACATTTGATCGTTTACCATTACCAGTGAGAGGATTTCTAAAAAAATAAAAAAAAGTCTTTAGCCGAAGTTTTTGAAGACCCCAATCTTACCTTGTCCATCGGACAGTCAATGGAAAATTATTTTGATCGCATTTTATTTGCACCAGGCAAGTTCCAGTTTGATGAATATATTGAAATGTATTTTCATTAAGACCTTCGAACAGTTTGACAGTAGTTAAGTCTAACAACTGTAACTTGTGGCGACTATTTAGCTAACACCGCCATAATTTTCACGAGTTCTCACCAGAATCCTATCTTAACATATCGTAGCAAACACCCTAGAATTCGACCCCATGAATCCGGGCTGATAAAAACTTCATGGAAGTGCGTCTGAGGCATTCCCCGATAGAAAACGGCGATAGAAATAAAGCGTTAGAATCACTCGTTTTTGCAATTCGTTTTCCATTGTGTTGAGGCTAAGAACCATAACTGTGGGGAGTCGACTGAGGATAAAAGTGAGGTATACTTTACTAGGTACCCTCAACTCAAAGATCCGACATGTAAGTGAACCACTTTGCTCAGTATTTTATTCCAAACCTTTTAATAAACGGATAGTTGTGGTTTAACTCTATGGGTATCTTCCTGGCCAAGTTATTTGTTCTGTTAACCGATTTGGTATTGCAGATTGTCAACTACTCAGATGGAATCCACCAAGCTACTTATCAAACCATTCAATACCTGGACCAAAAACTCCTAAACAAAGAAGTTGGCGATTCCATATGGCGCAGATCATTTCAATTATTAATACAAAGTCAAAATATAAATTCTTTCGAATGGTCAAAATTACCACAAAAGTCAAACTGTCAAAAACACAAACTTGACTGAAATCGAAATGAAAATATTAAAAATAGCAGTAAGCGTTATAGCTTTAACTAGAGCAGTGCCGGTAAGTGCCAGTCTATTAAATAGACTCTATTTCGAAAGAATAGATTGAAAAAGAAAAAAAATGATATAAACCATTAAGGTAAATGAGGACAATGCGGACCCAATTTTCGAACTTAGACCAAATCATATCCTTAAATATATGTCATTGATAAATGGCATGTATGATATCTACTAAACTGTAATAAACAAAGCATATTTTACCATCGTTAATAAAAACATATCAGTTTAAACTGATTCCTTGGGCATAGTATTTTGAAGTTGGCCAAAATGAATCTGAAAGATAGCCGATATCAAACAGAATTGAAGAAGCGACATCAACTAGATTCAAGCCTGTTTAAATGGATCAAATAAACTCGGTTCAATATAAAAAGAGTTCGTTTTTTCACTGGAGTAAACTTGACAGTCATATTACGAGGGAGCTCACCCCACATCACGACTACCGGCTCGAAGGAATTTCACTGAAATTTCGGAATTTAGGGTTTTTCGAGATATCAATCCGTTAAGAACCCGATACATGCAAATAAGGGGTCATTGGCTGTCTTAGAACCAGTTCGTAATATGACTGTTAACTCTACCAAGAAATATGACTGTGTCAGGAAACTGATTTTCGCTCAGTCATCTTAGATCATGTCCAGAGGTTTCTAGTTTGATCCCTTTCCTGTAATATTCGATTGCATATTCCAATCCGATGAATTGTTTCCCCATTTTATTTCAAAATAATGCCAATCCCTGAAAGCATCCCATTCCACTGAGAAAGGAGTTTCGGGACATGGATAGACCCGAAAACCATATTTTTTCGTTCTAAGATCCCATTGATTCACTTTATCCAAAATAACTATTGGCGAAGCAACCAGCCATTGAAATAAAAGAGAAAATGCTTCAGTTGCTGGATTATGAACTTGAGACAAGTCAAAAAAAAAATTCGGTGAAGCCATCAGTGATAAGTCAATCGACATTATTTGATGACCTGTTCCTTCAGATGAGTAGCATAAAAGATACCATTCAATTCGTTCTTGGATATTTTCACAGCACTTTTCACGGTTTTCATAGAAAATCTTTGATATGATGAATAATGGACAAGACATTTTATAAAATTGTCTAAAAAATCATAGGAGGTAACAAAAAGGAAACCCTTCTTGTGGGTACATGTTGATTTTGAATCAATCTTCTTGAGTGGTCTCCTAGGGATCATTTTCTTCGTACTTTCACGACTTTTTGTTCGCTTTTTATTCATTTCATAAACTAAAATATATTTTGAAAAACACTTCCGAATTGGGTGAGTCAAAATCCAAGAACGCACCCGAGGTTTTCAACCATTGATGTTTATCATTTTCGGGCAGTTTAACCTCGACAACAGAAAATTCATCTTCGTCATATTCATAATCATCATAATCTTCATCATCTTCGTCTTCTGAATCTGACAAATCTTCAAGATTTTTAGATCTCTTCTCTGGAAAATAATAGAGATAAGTTCCAAATTCAGCTTCTTTTTGATTCTTCAATGGGCGAATGAATTTTTCACGTGATAGTTTTGTAAGCAAGTCTTTGGCAGTTTTGAGATCCTTACAATATGATTGGTCCGCCAACCATTTCAGTATATCAATGGCTAGATAGACCGTTTTTGTTTTTACGGTCTCGGATCGATTTTCGATTGAACTTTTAAATGATAAACTACATTGTGGATCAGGATGCATCGCTTAATAGAGTTTCAGAAAAGTCATTAAATGGTGAGACACTGAAGCGAGCATGACTGACACTGAAGTGAACATGACACTGAAGTGCTACATGAGTCATACCTTGTATAGTGTATGCCGGAACGAACTTCTGAATATCTTCGCAATACTTTTCAAAACACTCTTCATTAATATCTTCAAAAACGGGTGGGTCAACATTAGATTCTGATTGTAAGGTAGCTGGTTGTTTGCTTGTCACTGACCCAGTCGATGTAACACTGCCCTTCAATTGTGACTCTGATGGCGCTGTTACGGTTGAAACGCGTGCTCTACCGCCATGTTTCTTGACACATGTTAGCTCATTTACCACAAGAGTGAGTAATTGTACAAAGTCATCTCGAATCCTTCGCAAAAGATCTTCATTCAACAATGTGCTGCGATTTTTATCCTTGTCTTTTAAATGCTCTGTTGACAGTTTCAGACTGATTGAACTCTTAGAATGACCTCTGACCCCCCTCTTCGTGATTTTAAAATTAAAGTTGAACCTTAGCGGTAGTCCAAGTTCATCCAAGACTATCTTAAACGTATTCCTGAAACAAAAACATATCGACATCTCCATGAATAGTGATCCCAATCGCCAAGACCAACTACCATATTATCAAAATTCACAACAGGATTGAGTACAACCGGATCTTATAAATAGTTTATTATGCTGCCAATAAGAAAAATGACTCATGTAAAATGACTCATCCAAATAGTCTCATTTAAACTCCACCTAAATTATTGAATCCTAGATATGTTTTGCCTCGAAATCTTGTATTAAAATTCATATTCATCGGTTCATACATTTGATTAAACTTTCCACAAAAAGCGAAAAAGTATTCGGTTGGTTTTTTATCCGACTGGATCACATGTGTTTTGCAATATGTAGTTACGGACAGCTCCTGCCCACTTTGTGAATTACCAGTTTTTGCTCCAGTGGTGAGTTCAACAATGGTAACATATGGCGCTAGAGTCAGAGCCACACTTCGCTCTACGCCCCGTCTCTGTGTAATGTTTTGCTCGCCAGATTTGTAAAGATCACGATCTCCTCTACGATTGTCCATACGGAGATATTGAAATCCTTGTGCAACTCTTTGGCATTGAAGTTCGAAGAATTTTTCTTCTTGAGATAAACCGTACTGAATACTCTCCCCAGTGTCCAAATCATCAGCCTTTGGATCGCTTTTATAATACGTTATGGGCGTTTGACGATACCGATTTGGATCCTTTTTATCGGGGTCAAAGTTTTGAGTCAGAGACTGTAAGAATTTTTACACTCAATAACTTAATGGGTTCACCGAGGGTTATTATAAGCCATGTTTCAATTTCCTATGTTAATCTCCATGGGGACCAGAAAATCGCTATGTGACAGATGTAAGTTTACGGTTGCACATGAACGAAAAAAAGTTTGACCCGCTGCCTGTAAATGCTCGTTGGGTATTCGTTTTGGAGTAGTTAATGGAAGACAAGCCGGTGTTGTCAAACTTCTCCAATCAACGCCAATTCTCACATCAGCTGTGTTCATTTTCAACGAATTTGTTGCTTTTGGAGCAAAAAGTTGGGAAGAGTCTAAGTTTTTGAAACTATCTCGGTGATAATGACGAAGTGATTCTTGTGATCGGTGTAATGCTGGGCTTGACGGTCTAGATGTAACATACGTCTGTTGACTTATTGTGGGCAATGTGGAATCAAGGGGATCATATGAGGACGGATATGGATGATCATGATTAAGATTTTGGGAAGAAAAGTTTAAAGATGATAACCGCTCTTTGAGACTGTGTACTTCGGAAGATATCATCGTACTCATCGGACGTGCAGCCTCAATGTGCGGTTTGATCGGTTTACCGCCGACATCTGTGATAAACAAGTCCATAAATTGGTGGTTATGTTCATCGTTATTCTAGAAATTATATCATTTATGCAATAGAGACGATAAAAAAGCGACCCACCTCACTTAAACGCGCACTACTCGGTTGGAATGGATTGAGTAGTGACTCCGAATTTGAAACAGATGGCCTCAATTCATGATCGCTTGCCATTGTTGATAGACCACAAGCTCGACGCTCTATATAAAATATTACAATACGTCCCGATGTAAAGAGGTACGCAGTTTTGAAAAGGTTCATAAGAGGCGCATTCAAATTGACGTGAACCTGCCTTTCTGATCGTCTGACACCTTCAAAACCTTCAGATTATCCTGATTAGCTAAGAGAAACCGTCAATTTGAAAGATGTAAAAAATTTCAAAACTCCGTACTTTCTCGATTTGTCGTATACTGGTTAAATAAGAGATTCGAACAAATCAAATGGGGTGAATGTCAGGAAGAGCACAGTTAAAGTGTTGGCCAATCAGAAGCTTTACTTTCCCTGTATCTAAATATCGCTCCCAAAGGCTGATTTATTTGTAAGCTGCGCCTCGGGGAGTAAAAACTATATTTTTTTGTGCACAACATGAAACTAATAAATAATTCTACAATGGTGGGGTTTTTACCAGTTTGTGATTTGGTGCCAGATGTGGAAAAAAAGTTCGAAACTTTTGGATAACCTAAAATCACACCTTCAAAATTCATTGAAATTTTTAAAAAAAATTTCAAATAAGTTAATACACACCAAAAACCACCTCAAAAATTACCATGGCCGTGTGTTTTGAAACCTAAATCATTTCAATGAATATGATTAGTTAGTCAAAACTCGAATATTATTTTCGAATCGAGTTTATGCCGCTTATTTTAAGGATATTGAAAATAAAATTTGAGTCAGGCCGAAATTAAATGAGAAATCGTCATTGAATTCTGGTTTGACCATTATAAATGAAGTTTCAACTAACCAAACGATTCTGAAAGTGAATTCCCAGCCATTCGAATTCCTTTATCTCTTCCTCTTATATCACGATGCGTTCTTCCGGGACTTCGGACTGGAATATTTTGTGGTTTTGATGTATAATCAGAATAACCACGGATCATTGGTGGTGATTCATAAGATCCAACAGGGCTGTCCAAATACCGCGATCTATGTTTATGGTTTGGATTTGGTCGCAGTGGCCGCCTTTCTGACCGACTTTTACTGGCTAATTGTAGCTCAACAGTATAGGAGATACCATAAAAATTATAAACTTTCATATGAAAAATGTATAACTCTTCTGTGCTACCCGTTCTATTACAAAATGAGTTTTAGCCAAACCTAATAGAATCATTTGAACTGGTTCGTTTCCTTGTGTGTTCTGTGTTTCTTATCGAATCAACTATTTGATGCCTTGGAAAATCTGTTAGACTGTGACTTATATGTTCTCGGTCATAAATCATTCTATAATTTGATTGATCATGACTATTCATTCCAACTGATGCTTTCGATGGTTGTCGATTTCTTCTTGAATTTTTCGAAGCAAATATTTTTGAATCATATTCGTCCATTTCGTCCACAGTTTGGGGTGGTTTTGTGGACTCGAGCTTTTCGTCTCGATCACAATTAGACGTGACTGGCATTGAATTTGAACGGGCCAAGGCGGATCCCTTTTGAATTCTAGTAAAACCAATACGAGGAACATATTTTATATTTGCCATACTTTCATCTATTGTAATTGGGCTCTCACGATAATAATTTAAATTGATAAAATCCGGTTTTTCGTATTCATATTTGTCTCCGCCCGAAATAATAATTCGGAATAATGGAACAGCGTGAAGTGGTTGTTCTCCTAGACATATAAGATCACAACCGACTCCTAAATCTCGGATTCGATTCTCCATATTGATCTTTAAGCATTCGGCCTTGTCTTTTGCACCAATATTTCGAATACCATTATATTTGTCAGACATGTTTCTTAATAGAATTAACATTTTATGTGGGTCAGTAAGTTTGTTTCGGCAACAAACCTGTAGTCAACATCAAAAACCCCGACACCAGCTGTGATTGATATAATCATTTGACCGGTTCTGTGCAGTGATCTATCAGTTTGATGACGTTCAAATATATGCAAGGACATATTCAAAGTTTGTAAAAAGTTTCCGTTCGCAGCGCTTGATATATCAAAACCAGGATAATTGTCACTTCCCAAATATTGGCTTCGTTTTTGTAATGGGGCCTTATCGCCATTTTCAAATTGAATCTTTGCAGTATCAACCCAGTTTATTATTATTTCACGACATTTTTGAACAATTGTTGCGGCTTCATCATTAATCCTACTGGGGACATAAATTGTTCGATAAAAATCTTAAGAAAGAGATTAAGAGTGGGGTCTTAAAGTCTTAACTAACCTATAAAAACGTACTCTTCGTCAGTTCTTTTTATTTGATTGTGCCATTTTTGGGGGAAATTTCGCTTTGGATCGTCTTTGTGAACCATATTCTCTTAAAGTAATGATCGCTTATTGTTGTAGCGTAATATATCTAACCTATTGGATAAAGATGCCTGGCGAAAAATATGATTTGGGTATCATGGCAGCAGTTTTCTTTCTTCCATCTTTCAAATAAGTTTGTTAAAAATCCGTTTGTTGCTCTTTGATATTGCATGTAACCATACGCATCCCAATCGAACATTTCTTTTGAAACTTGAATAAGAATATGAAATAATCCAGTTCCGGATCGAAATGCAAATCGTGTTTGATCCGTTATAATAGCTCCTTTTTTCATCCGCTGTCCCGTGGCATTAAAAATATGATTGATCTGTATTTGGCATGGATTACCGCTTGTTCTTGGATCTCTCAGTGAATAAAGATACGTCTTTTGCTGTTCCAGAATGCATTTATGATTCAGTTCAGCCTTCAACATAAGCATATCAATACGAGAAATATAGAAATCACGAATTCCGACTTCGACCAGGGTGGCAATTGGCTAAAATTGAAATAAATTCTGGAAATAAAGATACGATCAATAAGACGGTTTAAGGATATTACCTTGTCGATAACTTGACGATATGAAATGCTTTTATCATGGGGAAAATAATTATCTTTGACGAATTTATCAACCCATATCTCATTTTGTTGCACCTTTTCGTGATAAATTGGTGTTAAGACGACCATTCGACCTGATAAACCTAGAACTTCGACTAGATCCACTTTTGGTAAATTCGATTTGTGAAATAGGACATGGCCAGGGAAATCGTTTCCCGGATTATGCCGTAGTTTAAAATCAATCTGCAGTCCATTTTCATCCGAATTATGATCGTCTAAACCCATCTAAAACACCAAATTTAATAAAAAATTTTTAACGTCAAGAATTATTATATTAAAACTCAAAAAAATCAGATAACCAAAATCTATTATATTTTTAATTGTTCCAAATTAAGAGAAAGTGGTTCAGCAGAATTATATTCTTCAAGTTGTGGTGACACATTTCCTTTGATCGCATCTCGCTTTCGTTTTGAAGCTTTCTCTTTCCTTTTGATGGTTACAACCAACTTCTGCCGTTTTAAACTTAGAAGGTCACGCTCTTATTAGCCAGCCTTCATATTGGTCGACATCAATTTAGTAACGAATATTAGTTGAACCGTCCTTAATCGTTTCTTTTCCTTCCCAGATAATGGTTTCTTAGGTTTACTTCCCGACTGTTCCGCAAATTCTTCAGTTACAACAGGACTTTCATTTTCTTGGCTTTCTGTTTGTTCCTCATACTTGCTCACATCCGTTTGGCTGTCGTTTTTACTTCGGTCTGATTGATCATCAGATATCCTCAACCAAGCAGGTTCTTTCGAGAAGTCTTTTTTCGGCCTAACAGAGGAATAATGCTCCCAGTCATGATAAGCAATATGAAGTTGACGTTTTTGCCCAGTCGATTGCTCTGTGGCGCCATCAATATTCCAAACAGCTTGATTTGCCTGGTGAATTATTATTTCAACTCGATGAAATTTTGCTAATGCAACAATAGCTTCATTTCCAGCGAATTCTCCATCCTTATATCGGGTCATAATTTTTGATCAAGGACAACTTGACTTATTTAAAACTACATTAATGGGATACGGTATATGGCCCAAATCCTGCCCAAGTGTCGAAAGGAACTTATCCCAATCGTCTTCGATAAAAGGCGCAAAATTATCTTTATTGTTTTTTACATAATCAACGGCATCCCTTCGAAATTTCCGGTGATTTGACTCTTTCCCGGTCATTTGATCAGAAATAGCTCGAAACAGGCAATTTCCATCGCCATTCACATCTCTGTACTCAATTTTCAAAAACATTTATAAAATAATTATAAAGTGGAGGGCGTCTTCCTGAATGCCATTTGGGCCGAATTCCGCATGACCCATGCGGCATGGGGTAGAGATGACAACCATCGGGAAGGCGCATCCATTTTAAAACAAATGAAATTTATTTATTATGAAAACTTTAACTTAATTTTAAATTAATTCTATCAAGCTGTTTCTCTAAATCTGGATCATCAGTTGAATCATTTTCTTCGGATTTCGTATTTTTATCATTTTTATGTTTTTCTCTGGCGGTCAATTTTCTTTCCTGTTTCTTTTTATTTTGTTTAGCCATATTCTTCGGAAATCATTAGGAGCAAATATTTTCTGACTCATGAAATGACTCATCAATGAAATCGAAACTCACGAGCGTGGGAAAATGATCACAGAACGAACCAGAGATATGTGAGTCTCTCAGACGCGATTTTAATCGCTTTTCAAATAAAAACTAATTAATAATCGTTTTATTTCTCATTAATTATCATATTGTCGGATGAAGTGCCTGGGAATTTATGTCGTTACCTATCACACCGGGACAGATTATCCCACAATTGAGGTCAAATATACAACCAGAGGTCATAAAAGATCATTGATGAGGTCGTTTTAGTCAATAATGAGAAAATAAGATTGGTGTACTTCTCACTTCACCATCCTGCTCTTTTATCTTTCATAATCAACTGACCGGAAATCATACGTTAAATATTATATTTTATTTCACTGAGATTTAACCATCACACTCCCAGAAAACGTGTTAGCTTCAAAATGGTCAATAAATTTTCAGTTTAAATTTATTCAATGCACAGAAGGAAAAACACCTGATTGTTTCATTGCAAAACCGGCAGTTAGTCTATAGTCGCTGCAATGAACATTATAAGCAGATTCATTATCGGAATGACAATCATATACACTGAACGATATATAAATTTTATCAACTCTCTACATGTATAGTACAGCCTAATAATACATTTTAGAATGACCTTTTATGACCCCTGGTTTATACTTGGCCATGCTGAGGGAAAGTCTGTCCAGATGCAATAGGTAATGATCATTACTAATGAGTCATTACTAATGACATAAATTTCAAGGTACCATCAAGATTGTAATAAATAGGCTATATAATAAAGTCGTGGACACAAATCTTGTCTAAGGAAGAGGAGGGAGATAAGGCGTGAATGGTGTATAATTTTGAGAAAACATTCTTGTCCCCGACTTTACTACTAAGGAACAATAGTGTTCTACTTGGCGGTATAGGGGTTACCACATCGGATTACCATTTGGCTCAGGATTGAAAACCATACGAGTGTATCACTTGGTCTAACGTTGACAGACATTGGAGTGTGACACTTTCATATGATTTCATATCCCAAGAGTCACACTTTAATGTGTGTCCACCTCTAGGTTTGACTCAAAAAGTCAAAATGGTTCGTTTCTATTTTCGTTAAAATGCTTTTTTTTTACTTTGAAATCGTAAATCTTTTGCAGATTATACCTTTTTATGCGATGAAAGTTTTATTATCTGCACACAAAGAATGTTATTTACTCAAAACTATTGTTT